>PITA01008737.1:0-82333 GCA_004023965.1 Spilogale gracilis
TAAAGTTTTATATTTAACAGACATATAAGGAAGAACATATTTGGCAACTGCAACAAAATAAAGTACCTAGTAATAAATAAGCAGTACCAAGAAAAGCTGTATTCAAAATATGTAAGATCTCTATAAAGAAAACCTTAAAATGCTACCATGGGATACAAAAGAAAACATAAACAAAAGGAAACATAAAGCATGATAAAAATAGTAAGTATCATAAAAAGACATCAGTTTTCTTTAACATTTATCACAAAACCCACAAAAATTGTGAGCAATTTTAAAAGTTGATATAAAAAGGGTGCCTGGGTGGCTCAGTGCGTTAAGCCTCTGCCTTCAGCTCAGGTCATGATCTCAGGGTCCCATCCAGCTCTCTGCTCAGCAGGGAGCCTGCTTCCTCTGTCTCTGCCTGCCTCTCTGCCTACTTGTGATCTCTCTCTCTCTGTCAAATAAATAAATAAAATCTTAAAAAAAAAAAAAAACTTTTAAAAGTTGATATAAAAAAAAAAGAAAACTAACAGACAGTTTACCAGAATTTAACCTGCTAAAGTTTCATTAGATCTTGAGGCAAGGAACTACCCAACCACCCAAATACCCTCTAGACATTCTCCTCATAAACAGGAGGAAAATAATTAAGAAAAACTAGTGAAGTTCACAGACCAGGGGCACAGGCTCACCTAAAGACAGACCTAATCATAGAATATAAAGGCTATATTCTATAGAGAGGCTTCCTCCCACACACACACAACACCACATTACTATTTACCATGATTCATTTCACCCAGTCCACCATGACTGCTTTTCCCATCCAAGTACTAACCAGTCCTGACCCTGCTTAGCATCGGAGATCAGATGACATCGGGTGCATTCAGGGAGGTATGGCCATAGACATGACCACTTTTCAATATAAAATTAGAAGGCATGTTGTACTAGAAGGCAAAAAGTGCAATAAAGGGACTGAACAAACATGAAAACCAGACTCAGATATGGTAAGGACATTGAAACTATAAACTACAAAAGTCTTAAAAGATAACAAAGGAAAAAACTGAGATGACTTTAGGTATGCGTTTTTTAGAAAAAACACTCTATCTTTCCAAATTAGTGTTTTATTTTCTTTGGGTAAATACCCAGTAGTGGAATCACTTGATCATATGGAATTTCTATTTTTAGTTTTTTGAGGCATCTCCACATTGATTTCCATCATGGCTGCACCAATTTACATTGGAATATGAGGGGTTCCTTTTCCCACCAACAGTGTATGAGGATTCCCTTTTCTCAACACTTTTTTTTTTTATCTTTCTGATACTACCATTCTGACAGGTGTGAAGTGATATTTCACTGTGGTTTTGATTTGCATTTCCCTTTTAATGTCTTTGTTGGCCCTCTGTATGTCTCCATGGAAACATGTCTGTTCAGGTCCTCTGCCCATTTTTTAATTGGATTGCTTCTGTTTTGGTGTTGAGTTCTTCATGTATTTTGGATATTAACCCCTTATCAGAGATAGAACAAAATATTATCATTACTATATAATGTCTGCAGGTAAACAATTAAAACTATAATAACTTTTATTATCGCCTTTAGGTATAAGTATACATACACCTACACATGTAACATCTAATTAGAAATTTTTTAAAAAGTTCCTATCAGCAACTGTATTTGTACATAATGTTTAGGAATATGTTTTTCAAAAGATATTAAGGAATTTTATAGAGAAAATAGTTAAAATATTTAGGGACATAGACTAACACTTAAATAGAGGGAGGTATATTTTCTCTGTCCTAAAAATGGTGACTGAATCCCAATTACTGTATGAATGATTGATTATTTTCTCACAGTCTCACAATAATAGTTTATGTGACAAGACTAGATGGTCTTTGAAGTTAAGTTGCTAAGCATCAGATCTATAATTCCGTTTCACTAGAGGATGCCCAGTGAAAGAAAGAAAGAATTAAAAGAAAGAAGTAACCAGGTCAAATGTCTTTGTAAACTTTGTAGCAAAAACTCATTTGAAAAAAAGATAGTGGTATTTGCTGGGAAAGAAGCCTTTATTGTGCAATTCTATTTTCAGGATATCTAGGATATTAAGGATACCTGTTTCTCTAGGATTTCCTTTGGTAAAGAACCTGTGATTTGGATCTGTAGCATATGGCTCCATATAAATTATGTATTTTTGGGTAAACATAGGGTTGTTTTAGGAGTGCACACCTTGTTTAGAGACCTTGTACATTTTTCTGGGACCACACAGTATCTCGATTCTAGGAGAAGGAATCTGTATGGTATTGGAGGTCCTAAATTTCTCCATGATTTACTTTTACCTTGAGATTATTTGTATCCTTGGAATTAATAGTCAGGCTTGATATTGGGAGTGGTATCTGATTTATATTAGCTCATGTGGCAATTTGATCATCTGTGTTATCTCAAATGCAAAAATTAATATGGAAGAGTAAAAGGAAAACATACCACATGATTTACTTAAAAAAAAAAAATTGGAAGTATTAACTGTCTATGCCAGATGTCAAAGCTCACACTAAATCCATTGTAATGAAATTGAGTACTTTGGGTGAAACCAACACACTAGAGTAAAATTATGGTATTTTAGACTACATGTAAATCAATAACTTCTGTTCATAGAAGATACCACCCAGAGAGTAAAAGGTAAACCTCAGGATGGGGGAAAATATTTGCAAGACAGCATATTTTATTTCATGCATTTGCTCACTAAGAAGATTATTCTCTTTGGAGATTTGATTAACACGTTCATTTTTAGTGAACACCATACTTGATGGTATACTTTTTTATGGTACACATTTATAAAACATCTTTTTAAGAGGAGATTGGAAAGTCATATTCAATTTATTAGCACATTAGAAAAACATCAAATGGATTTTTTAAATAATTTATGATCCTTCACTTAAAATATTGATGATAAATCATTCACAATTACAAAAATAATTCCTTGCTATGAACATGGAATTTTAAAAGATTTTCATTTCTCCCAAGCAGTGTAGGTATCTGTGTGTTCTTTAGGCATCCTTGGTTTAGTGCCTCCATGCTATGCTGCATTTAGATGGTTTCCATGGAGACAATTTCTGCTTATGCTTATGTGAGAATTTAAGTTAATTTTTTAAAGTTAATTTTAAATGAGTTGAAAGAGTGGAAATTTCATAAAGTGAACGATAACTATATTTATCTAGCTTACCAGTTTTAAACCTCCAAATCAGTGAAGTGTTTTTTGTTTTGTTTTGTTTTGTTTAATCCATAGGTGTTCTCCTTTTTAGCCTGTGCCTATTTCCTCCTCTACCTCCTCCTTTCTCCTTTCCTTTTTTCTTTCTTTTCTTCCCGCCCCCCCCCCACCTCATCCTATTTTTGGGGCTTACTTTACCTTCTGCTTTCTCCTTCTATTTCTTAATGAAAATAATAAAATTTTAGTGTAATTGTAGAAAATAACTAGAAAAATAATTTTACTTTTCTAAATTGAATATGCTCTTGTTTTGATTATATGGTAGTCTGTAATATTTTGCAATGACTATAAATACAGATGATCATTATTGAGATTACTCTTTTTCATGGTAGGAAATACTTCTCTCTTAACTTAGCCCAGAAGGAGAGTTTTCAGAGATCTGCCTAGAGAGTTTAGTATATGTTGGTTGAAGTTGGTGGGCATTACAGAGTCAGACCCACACCCCTGTAATGGAGGTTATGAGAATGGTTGCGGTAGTCTGTGGAGCAGAGGTGAGGTCTGAGATTTGAGAAGTGCTCACATGCACCAATGACAGAAGGACTCTGCAGGTTTCCTGTGGAGCAGGGGTGGAGAAAAAAGACTGGATCAAAAACAGGAAAAGGAGTAAGAGTCTGTGGGCCATGGAACCCCAAGGGAGAGAGACCTTGTGAGGAGGAGAATCTGTAGATTACAGGGTGAGTCCTAGGTGGATAAGCAAAGAATCCATATATTGGAGGATTCTCATGGCAAGGGGGAATCTCCCAAGAATCTGTAAAACCATCCCACAGGAAACAGATTCAACTCTAAACATGCCTCAAAGGAAATGAGACTTACATTTTAAAGGGGACTCATGAAAGGAGACAAGGGCCCTTCTCTATCTCCCTTCCCAGCTCAGCAATGGAAGGGCCAAGAATTGAAGCTGAGTTAGGAAGTTGGGGAAAGCAGGGAAAATCACAAAAAGGTCAGTTAAACTTGTTCTCTTCTCAGTGGACTTTCTACCATTAGTGGGCCTGAGCTGCAGGAAAGAAGAAGCTTTAAATTAATCCAGAGAACTGGGTATCTGAATTTTTAAATTAACATCATTTTTGTATATAGAGACCAATGGTCTTTTTCTTTAGTTACCTAAGAGTAAATAAAGAAGTGATGTTTCTTAGCTAAATAATCACTTACAGACAAAGGGAAAACTAATCTGAGAGGGAAGGTCATAAAGAACCATGAGATCTGAGAGATGGGAGGTCCTTCGATGATAATTTCGTCCTCATTCTGTTTTTAGATTCATCAGGTCCACAATAAATGTTCCATTTCAAGCCGTCACTCCTTTAGCCATCTTTCAGTTTATCTGTTGTCTTAGAATCTAATGGTTTGTTTAGCCATCCCTTAAATTTGGGGTCCCCGTGATTTTCTATAGCATTTTTTTTAGTATCTCTTAAAATTTTATTTATGGTGAAGTTATTTTTACTTTGCAGATGGTGATGTATCAAGTGATGTTAAAAGGACAATTATAGTAATCTATTGTTTCTATAAATATGGGCTTCTGGGTAATATTTCTTTTGTGTTAACTTACTAACAGCCAACATACCATATGATCAATAGATCCCAGTGTTACTGTTATAATGACAAAGGGAAGTGAACTATTTGCAAACATTTTGAGTAAAGTCACTAGTCAACATAAGAAAGACCACAGTTCCAGAATGATACTTTTAAATTAGTATTTGCATTATAAAAGAATCATTGCCTTTCATAACCAAACAGCAGATCATTCAGAAAGTGTCTAATGAATGTGGAACACATCACTTTTGTAGAACACCTATACTGAATAAAATCAAGCTTTAGCTTGACAAAACAGCAAGCGATTTGGTAAACAACAGTTAGTGTATCAGCTCCGTGTTGACTAAGACCCTGCTGGTATGACACATTTTCATTTATTTTAGATGGAGAGAAACAAAACAAAACAAAAACTTTTTGTGCACTAGATGTATAAATGTATAAATCTTCTCCCGCCTTTCCTTATTTGATCTTTCTAAAACATGTCTCTAAGGGAGTTATTATTATTTGCCTTTGACAAGTAAAGAGTAATCGATCACAACAAATTCTTCAAGTCTTATTTTGCTTGTTATCTGTTCAGATCTTAAGAAGTACATCTTAGCTCCTTAAAATCATTCCTTCCTTGGATTTGGAAATACTGCTCTCTTCTGGCAATTTTACCTCTCAGGGTCTTCCTTTTCCCCTTCAGTCTGGTTCCTGTTAGGTGCATAGTTAAAAGCTTTCCTAGAGGGGCCCCCAGGGTGACTCAGTTGTTAAGCATCTGCCTGCCTTAGGCTCAGGTCATGATCCTGGAATCCTGGGATTTGGGCTCCCCTGTCAGTAGGAAGACTGCTGCTAACTCCCCCTACTTGTGTTCCTTCTCAAACTGTGTTTCTCTCTGTCAAATAAATAAATAAAATCTTTTTAAAAAATTATATATATTTCAAACTTACAGAAAATATTGTAATATGCATTTCAGCACTCATTAACCAGATTTAACAAATATTTATATATACTAATATTAATTTTAGTATTAACACTATATTCTAATGATGATTTACATGTACTCATTATATCTTTAAGTGTGTATCTGCATGTAGTCACATCTAGTGAGGGGAGCCTAAAGATGATGTTGAGTATCCAACAATGCACAAAACTGCCCATTAAACAAAGAACTTCTGATGAAAAATTACAACTGTGCTGTTGAGAAATCTTTTAACATGGACACATATATCCTCCAATTTCATCCCACCTTCTTTCACTAGCCAGAAACAGCCATGTTCTTAAAGTGAATATGTGTATTTACTGGTCTAAAATACTTACATTCTTTGCTGGATATTGAGTCCATTGAGCGCTGGGATTGTGTCTCTTTGTCTTTAATATACTCCAGTATCTAACATACAACATCTAACATAACATCTGGCTATGTTTCAGGCTCATCTACTTAATATAGTTTTTATCAGATTGTCTAGATTTTTAAAATATTTTTCAGTATTCCATTTTAATTTATCTGCTGGCATCCTGGCTTCATATTTTTGTATTATTGTTTTGTGTTATTATCATGCCTCTTCTGGAAATTGAATTGTGCATAACTTTTCAAAATCTATTTAGAGTTAACCTTTTCAAAATGTAGCACTTCAAAATGTAGAAACCTTTTACAGAACTACATAAACCCCTTTGACCATCTCCAGTGTAATTTATTTTATAGTTTTCCATATACATTATATCTATATACATTGAAACACAAAACAGGTAAATTTTGCTCTAAATGGTCATACCTATATCAAAGAAGGTAAGAAAAAATATTTTATATTTACCCGGATATTGCCATTTCTACTTATTCTTGAAAATGCAGGTTTCCCTTTAGTATTATTTTTCTTAAATGTAAAGAACTTTCTTTAGCATGTCTTACAAAACATATATGCTGGAAACAATGCTCTCCTGCTTTCTCTTCACTTGAGAATCTAATCTTCATTCACCATGAACATTTCTTCTTGAAGTTCTGATTCCTGTTTACTACAGTGAATGGTGATTCTATATTCCCCCAGATTTTTTACAACCTGCTAATGATTTGGTTACGATATCTCTTCTGTTAAGATGTAAAATCCTCAAAAGCAGAGTCATAGTCTATTTTCTGTCTATGTCTCTGTTGCTTAACACAGTGTCTGATTCTTACATGGAGCTCAAAATGTGTTCGCTAAAGAAGTGAGTGAATGAGGCTTTGAAAACTGAGATACTTCTAACTTCAAGGCATGGGATATTTCTACTAAGCCAGCTTATGTTTCTTCAAAAACTATTTTACTTGCTAGAATCTAAACACACACACGAAGCATCTCACCAAGTGGTTCCTCTACAATTTCTCTGGCCTGAGAAAATTCTCATTCTCACCCTTTCTGCCCTCATTCTCATCTGATAGCTTTATGATTACCATCTTTATAAAGACAATGAGATATTGAGCCTGCATTCTCATTTTTATCTTTTTCCTTGTCTCTCCCGCTACATAATTTTCACTGCAAAAAGACTTACCATTGCAGATTTTCTTGTACCAAATAGTACAAAACTCAGAAGGTGAAATTGGCATTTTTAAAAAAGATTTTATTTATTTATTTGACAGAGAGAGAGATCACAAGTAGGCAGAGAGGCAGGCAGAGAGAGAAAGAGGAGGAAGCAGGCTCCCCATCGAGCAGAGAGCCAGATGTGGCCTCGACCTGAGCGGAAGGCAGAAGCTTTAACCCACGAAGCCACCCAGGCACCCTTTAACAAATCTAGTTGTTGTCAAATGCTTTACTTAGCTTTATCTTATTATATTTTCACAATGCTATAAAATTAGTATGCTAATATACATTTTCTAAATGGGGAAATTGAGCACTGGGTGTTATAGGCAATTGGTGAATAACTGAACTCTACATCTGAAACTAATGATACCCTATATACTAATTAATTGAATTTAAATAAAATGATATTTTTAAAAAATGGGGAAATTGAGGTCAGGAAGATTTAGTGTCAGAGATAAGGTGAGTATCAGAGTTATGATTTGAGGTTATTGACGCCTGATTCCCAAGTTTGCCTTAGTGCATAATGCTCTATTGTTGTTAGGACCCAAAGGTTAATAATTTATTATGTAGATGTATTACTCTTACAAGGAATTAGGCCTAAGTGAGAAATTAGAGATCAGCTTCAAAAAAGAGAAATGTGGGCTGAGGATTGGAAGACAAGAAAGTAGGACCGAAGAAGTCTGGAAGAGAATCAGAAGAAACTCAAGTCACTACTTGTATCATTTTGTTCTTTCAACTCTTGCTTCTTTGGGATCTTGTTCCATCAGATATAGTTTCTTTCTTTTCTTCTGGTTCTTTCCTATCCATCTTAAAGATAGTCTATTTAAAAAAAAAAAAAAAGGACATATCTCCCCTTGTTGGTGATACTTTCTTAATTCCTGTCTTTTGTCACATTTTTATTTCATTTTCAAACACTTTGGAAGTCTAACTTTTCTCATGTATACCCCTGTCAGGGACGGTGCATGATCCACCCTTCCCTCCATGCCCAAGCCACCAGCAATTCTGGTGGAGGTACCTGTGAGTGTGAATGAAAGCCCAGAGGGGCTTTCCCTGCCTAGAATCCAAAAGCCACTTACCCTGTGGGTCAGGGCAATATGTCCTTGGTGGGCTTATTCAAGACATAGCTCCATTTAATCCTCCTCCCGGTAGGTAATCATATCTCTGAATCTCTTATCTGTATTTCTTGATCCCTCTGCCTCAAGGTCTCAACTTCTGTGAGTTTAAGCAATCACTCTGTACCCTGCAGTAACAATACTAATGCTGTCTCTAGGGCGGGTGCAAAAGCAGTTAAAGATTTAACTGCACCACCCAACTTCCTCACTTGGGAATAAGAAAAGACTGGGACCCTTGACAGTAAATTATAGAGAGAGGAAAACTGAGAGAGAAAGAAGGAAGAGCAGAGTGAAGAGACACAGCCATGAGACTGAGAGTCTGAGAGATGGAGACACAGACACAGAGAGAAAGACAGAGAGCCTGCGCAGAGAGAGGCAAAGGAAGAGAGAGCGAAGCGAAAGACAGAGAGCAAGAGATAGAGAGACAGAGAGACAGAGACAGAAAGAGAGAGAGAGAGACAGCAACAGAGAGAGAGACAGAAACAGAGAAGCAGAGAGCAAGAGAGACAGAACCAACTGTTTGCCTAAAGCTAGAGTGAATGTAACTAAAAGGCTTTAAATAAAAGAACCCTGAAGACACAGTTTTCAGGAGAGGAGATCCCCACACTACTCTTCGAGTCCAGTCTCCTCATTTTATCGCCGACTCCATCACCACGTTTGGGGAACCCCGACCGTTACCGTTGCCGGCCAGGCTCCTGGCATACCCCTAGGCTCAAATTTTGGGTTCAAACTTTTCTTTCAGCCAGAACTTTTTGGAAAAGGCATCCAGAGCTGACAATCCCCAAATCAAAAGTTCTCCCATCCTTCTCAGCAACTCAAGAACTTACATAATTAACACATGTCTTTCTTTGAAGGTATTTATTTCTTTGTCTGGATCTTATCTTTTTCTGACCCTAACTTTACTGGCTTTTTTTTTGACATTTTTCCCCCTCCTTCCCTTGCAACATGGGTGTTTCCTACTCCCCTGTCTCTACTTTTCTTTTCTTCCCTTACACTATCACCAACACAAATTCATTCTATTCCCCTGGTTACAATGGTCTGCTAGCCACAGAACTCTTAAATCTCTTGCGATGACTCCATTCTTCTGATAATAAAGTGATACACAGTGAAATCTGACTAGCTTTTTCCTCACTCCAGAAACCCTAACTCCAAACCCCACTGCACATCATCTTAATTCCCAGTTTCACAGGTCCAAATCTGACAGTTCAGATCAAAAGTAACCTAAACAGGACTTATCCTCTTTGCATTTACCTTTCCCCAATATCTCTAGTGTTAATGGCAATAAAATGACTCAAGTCATCCCATCTTGAAACCTCAAATTTATCTTGGTTTCTATCTTTCCTTTGACATTTCCACCTGCACTTAAGAGGCATTCTTTGATAAATTTATTCCTGAAATGTTGTATCCCTTACTTGAGATGCCATGAGGTATTACTTTTAGGAGGCAGAAGCTGAGAGCTGAGATCAAACATCTGACCTTGGATCTTAGTTCTGACATTTATTGGTGGGTGAAATTACATAAATCATTTAATCTAGACAATAGGGGTAATAAAATTAAATATGATGTCTGAAAAAAATCAGATGAATTCATGTGTATAAACTACTTGGCAGAACTCAGCAAATATTAGCTTTTGTTGCTGCTCAGGCAATCTTTGGAAGTTTTGTACTTTTTTTTTTCTCCTCCAAAATGAAGAACCTATATAAATCTGCTATATTTTTAGGGAAAAATAATTGTTTTCAATTTCTGAAATTTATTTCCATGTGCCTGGAGCCTTCCTTTTCATTTATCTGTGCCTGTTTCAGTGTAGGTAGGTGATATAATTATCTTACTGATAAAAACACAGATAAACCCATCTTGGAGACTCAGATCAACCACTCTTCTTTTGCAATGAGCTGAAAACTAGCCTGGCCTTATTTAAGGTTCTAGGACTGGCTGGGTATGTTAGTCTAGGTATGAAGTTCCGTTAGTCAGCTTATTAAGTTTTCACATTGAACCCTAACTTAGCTCCTGTTAGTATTAATGACCACAGTCTGGCCAGTATCTGTTCTTCCATTATCTCATTTCTCAAAAGCTGAGATGAAGAATCGCCAAACTGTGGAAAGAGCCAAGGTGCCCCTCAACAGATGAATGGATAAAGAAGATGTGGTCCATATATACAATGGAATACTACGCCTGATTCAGAAAGGACAAATATCCAACTTTTGTAGCAACATGGACTGGACTGGAAGAGATTATGCTGAGTGAAATAAGCCAAGTAAAAAAAGTCAAGTATCACATGGTTTCACTTACTTGTGGTGCATAAGGGGTAATATAGAAGACAGTAGGAGAAGGAAAGTAAATGGGAAGTAGGATAATTCAGGGAGAGAAACAAAACATGAGAGATTTTGGACACAGAAACAAACCGAGGGACTTGAAGGGAGGTGGTGGGGGGATGGGAGAGCCTGGTGGTGGGTACTGAGGGCACCTATTGCATGGAGCACTGGGTTTGGGGCATGGACAATGAATCTTGGAACACTAAAAAAATAAAATAAATTGAAGGTCTTGGGTTCAAAAAAAAAAAAAAAAGCTGAGATGAATTCCTATTCTGATGCCATTTGGAAAAACACACACATACCACTACCAAAGCTCATTCCTATCATGCCATCCAAAAGAAAAACTATGTACTTATTTAGATATTCATATATAAACTAAATAGGGGGATTGGGTAGTTGGAGGGGGTGGCAGCATCTAAATAATGTATTGATGCATGTTGGAAGAGAGAGGAAGTAAAACCACTGGGCTGTGCTTACACTCTTCCTTACTGATTTTTTTTCTTTTTTTTTTCTTTCTTTCTTTTTAATGCTTAAACCTTATAGGGACTCTATAATGCTGAACTTTGTCGTACCAGACTAATCAGATAGATGCAGAACCTTGGCCTTTTGTGCTTCTACTGCATTTAGTTTATACAGCTCTCATCATATTTATCATAACCCTTCCTGTATTATACTTGCATGAAATTTTATTGTAGCTATCCAATGAGAAAGCAAGCTTGTCCATGAGAGACACTGTATTTCAAATAGCTATACCAAGAACTATTGCACCAAGAGAATGTCAATAAATATTTGATGAATGAACTAATACATACTAGTAGAAACTGTATTATCTTTTCAATCAAACAGACATAAATTTAATATCAGGTTTTTCTCTCACTAGGCACTCTTCTTTCTCATACATAAATCGGAATAATAATACTACAGAAGTGATCTTACAATTAAATAATATAATATATGTGAACACACAAGTCACAATACCTGTAGATGGTAAATGGTCAATACATGTTAATGTGGTGATGCATTGCCCAGTATTGTGGCAAAAATGCATGACTTACAAGAACATTTCCTTCCATGAAAAGTGTGGGAGACAATTGTCTTTCATTACCAATTTCTTCAAATTGTCCAGTATAAGTACTTGGGGAAACTACTTTTGATATTGATACCCTGTTTTATGTTTAGTGTGCATTTTGTAAAAGTGAATATCTGTATTGCACAATTGGCATACTTGGAACTGTTGGTTTATCAAAGAATCCAGGATGGCTAACAAGTGCCTAAATAACTCCAATAAAGGCTGTGTTAGAAGATATGTCACCACCTAGCATTAATGACCATTAGTGAGGCTGTAGGGGAGCTCAGTGTGTTCTCAAATCTTACTAACAAGATGACATTATTTAGATTTTTGTTTCTGTTGCTTAGTTACCAGTCTCTAAATCTTTTCACGTTGCTCATAAGAATTAAAAAAAAAAAATGCCCACGTTTTTTCATTTTTCTTAAAAATACACACATACAGACTGAAAAAAATCTCTCTTCTTAGGGAAGTCATGATTGGAGAATTGTAGGTGGTTAGAGGAAGTGACAGCTCCTAGGTAGAATTCTGAGGAAAGAAAGTTAATAGTTATAGTATTTTGGAAGACAGAGGAAGCAAAACAAAAGCAGGCATCAACCCGCAAAAGAACATGTGTTGATATATTCTGACAATAGTACGGCCAAAGCAAGTGCTATTCATTAACAACAGAAAAGACAAACTATGATTTGGGTCACTTTATTTGGACCATGACTATTTACTTGATGTTTGTTTAGTGTTTTGTTCTGCGTCTCATTGACTTGTCTGAATAATTGGTAAGGACATGTCTGTCTTCTGAGCATCAGTTAAGTAATATTTGGTCCATGGACGTTAGAGAGAATTCAGTTAATACTTCTGAAGTCATATTTTAATCCTGTAAACTGAGATTGGAATTAAAGAGATGTTAATTTAAGAATATATTTATTGTAGTAAATTATACAAAGATTAATAAAGTTGACTATCTTAACCATTTTTAAGTGTACAGTTCAATTGTATTAACTGCAATCATATTATTCTGTAACTTTCACCATTATTCATTTCCAGAGCTCTTCTTATCTAGAAAAACTGAATCTCTGTACCAATTAGATAATAGCAATCTTCCCCTTCTTTCAGCTCCTGACAACCGCCATTCTGCCTTACGAATTTGGCTTCTCTGAGTACTTCATGTAAGTAAAAGCATAAAATATATATATTTTTATGATTAGCTTACTTTACTTAGCATAATATGCTCAAGGCTTATCCATGTTGTAGCATTTGTTAGTAATTTCCTTCCTTTTTTTGAGGTTGAATAATACTCCATTGCACGTATAGACCCCATTTGCTTATCCATTCATCTGTCAAAGGACACTTGAGTTGCTTCCACATATTAGCTATTGTGAATAATGCTGCTATGAATGTGAGTATACAAATATTTCTTCAAGACCCTATTTCAGTCATTTTAGGTGTTCATCTAGAAGTAGAAAATGCTAAGTCATATAGTAATTCTAACTTTAAATTTTTGAGGACCACCATACCTATTTCCACAGAGGCTATCCCATTTTATATTCCTGCCAATAGTACACAAATGTTTTAGTTTCTCTGAATTCTCACAGCTTGTCATTTTCTGTGTGTCTGTGTGTGTGTATGTTTCTTTCTTTTTTTGATAGTCACTACCCATATAGGTGAGGGATGGTATCTCATTGATTATAGTTGTTTTGATTGGCATCCCCTAATGATTAGTAATCTTGAATGTATTTTCATGTGATTATTGGTGATTTGTGTATCTTCTTTGAAAACATATCTATTTAAGCTCTGCTCATTTTGAATCTTTTTTTTGTTATTGAGTTTTATGAGTTCCCTGTATATGCAGGATATAAATCCTCATCAGATACACAATTTTTCATATTGTCTCCCATCTTGTAGGTTGTCTTTTACTTTGTAGATAGTATATTCTAATTTAAAAAAATTACTGAAGACCAATTTTTCTATTTCTTTTTCTTTTGTTGACTATGCCTTTGGTATTATAGTCAAGAAGTCATAGCCAGATCTGATGTCCTGAAGATTTTCCCTATATCTTCTTTTAAGAAGTTATTAGCTTTATACCTTGCATTTAGGTCTTTGATCCATTTTGAGTTAATTTTTTTAATTAAATTTCTTTTTTTTTTAATTTTTTAAAAAGATTTTATTTATTTAATAGAGAGAAACATAGCCAGAGAGGGAATGCAAGCAGGGGGAGTGAGAGAGGGAGAAGCAGGCTTCCTGCCGAGCAGGGAGCCCGATGTGGGACTCGATCCCGGGTCTCTGGGATCATGATCTGAGCCAAAGGCAGTCGCTTAACCAACTGAGCCACCCAGGCGCCCCAAGAGACTTGAAACTTTTAACAGAGACTGCATTGACTCTGTAGATTGCTCTGAGTAATATTGCTATCTTAACAATATTGACTTCCAATCCATGAGCGTGGGATGTCTTTCCAGTTATTTATGTCTTCTTAAAATTCTTCCAGCAATTTTTGATATTTTTCATTAAATGTCTTTAATATTCTTGAATAAGTAATTCCTAGTGTGTTATTCTTTTGATGCTATTGTGAATGTCATGACTTTTATTTATTTATTTTTAAAGATTTTAGTTGTTTATTGACACAGAGAAACACAGCTAGAGAGGGAACACAAACAGGGAGAGTGAGAGAGGGAGAAGCAGGCTTCCTGCAGAGCAGGAGCTTAATGGGGGGCATGATATCAGGACTCCAGGATCATGAGCTGAGCTAAAGGCAGACACTTAATGACTGAGCCACTCAGACACCCCTGCCATGGCTTTTAAATTTCCTTTTTGGATTATTAGTATATAGAAATGCAACAGATTTTTGTGTGTTGACCTTTTATTTTGCACTTTATTGAATTTTTTCATTACTTTTAGTGAATTTTTGTGCAGTATTTAGGGTTTTCTATGTATAAGATCATATCATTTGTGAACAGAAAAACTTGTTTTTTAAAGATTTCATTATTTGTCAGAGAGATAGTAAGTAAGAGAGCACAAGCAGGGGAAGCAGCAGGTAGAGGGAGAAGCAGGCTCCTTGCTTAGTGAGGAGCCTGAAACAGGACTTGATCCCAGGACACTGGGATCATGCCCTGAGCCAACGGCAGATGCCCAATAGACTGAGTCACCTGGGCATCCCCAGAAAAACCTTTTTATATAATTTGGATACTTCGGGGGGCTTTTGTTTGTTTGTTTGTTTTTGTTTTTTGTTTCTCCCTTGCCTAATTGTTCTGGCTAGTACTTCCAGTGTGATGTTGAATAATAGTGGTGAAAGCAGGCACCCTTTCCTTGTTCTTGATATTAGAAGAAAAGCCATCAATCTTTTACCACTGAATATGATGCGATTTGTACATGTTTCACATGTAGCATTTATTACATTGAGGTAGTTTCCTTCTATCCCTGGTTCCTTTTATTTTAAGTGTTACTATGATGGAAAGATGTTGAATTTTATCAAATGATTTTTCTGCATCAGTTAAGATAATCATTTTCCCCCTCCTGTTTTATCAGTGTAATGTATTCTGTGTATTTATTTTTATATGTTGAACCATCCTTGCATTTCAGGAGTAAATACCACTTGGTCGTGATGTACCATCTATTTAATATACTTCTGAATTCAGGATACCAATATTTTGTTAAGAATTTTTGTACCAGCGTTCAGAGGGATATTAATTGGTAGTTTCTTCTTTTAGTGTCTTTGGTATCAGAGTAATGCTAGCTTCATGGTATGAGTGGGAGAAGGGGCATATTCTTAGCAAATGCTTTTTCTAGGTGAATAAATATTAGAACCAAACATTTACCATTTAATCTAGCAAAATGCTGTTCATTTGTGGCCTGACCTTAATAGAATAAATTTCAGTAGAATTGAACATGCAAAGCTGATTGAAGTGGCTTTGAAAGAGAATGGGAAAAGAGAAATGGAAGACAGTCATGATTTCTTTCAAGGAATTAGTTGTAAGGGTAAGGAGAGTAATGATGCCATATTGAGGGTGAAGTCAATCAAGAGGGGTTTGTGTTTGTATGTTTGAAGGTTTGTTCAAATGGACAAATAAGAACTGGTTTTAATGCTGATAGGAGTTATCCAGTAGTGAAGAAAATCATATTTTCAGACCTAGTGACAGATAGATGAACTGAACTTCACTAGGAATGTGGACACTCCTCTTGGGAATGGAGGAGAAGGTGGAGCATGTGGACCCTTATATAAGTAGCTGAGTTCATATAGTGGCAACTTGTGGGTATATTCCTTTGATTGCCTCTATCCTTTCAATAAAATATAAACAAGGGCATCTGTTGGTAATTAAGACGGAGAGGAAGTAGTGGTGTTTTAATTGCTTGTATTTTTGTTTGTTTTAGATTTGGCTTAAAATATATTGTGTCTTGGAAAAGGAATCAGGTATCTATTAATAAAACTCAGATGTATACAATGTGATTGATACTTTCCAAGAGATCATTTATACTTTGTAAAAGTCTTCTTCAGATTTCACTGTTCTTAGACTTAGAGAATATATACATACCAGCTTAGGGAAATTTGTTTGTTTATTTTTCTATGATGATTGAAGACTGGACCTACTAGGCAGAAGACACCAGGAAACGTTTAAACCCAGTAATGCATCTTCTAGCATGCATACATCCCCTTGCATTTACAGACACAAGACAGGAAATAGCCAGGCACACAGTATTTAACATCATGAGAACAAGTATGAAACTTTCCAGAACATACAATTTCCCAACTAATAACAATTTCATTCAATTTGTCAGGGATGAGTGTTCATCTATCTCAGATGATAAAAGATCACAGGACAATTTCCAGGCAGAGAAAGGTTTCCATTTAAACAATAAGCTCCAGACACTCTTTCTAGGTAAATGACCTAAAATCTATTCTGTAATTATGACAAATAGGAGACAGCAGCACCACACATTGAACTCATCAGCACCCTGAATCTCCACTGGAGACAAAATTCAAGTGATCATTCATCATTTCAATTGTATTA
Organism: Spilogale gracilis; assembly: GCA_004023965.1. Lineage (NCBI taxonomy): Eukaryota > Metazoa > Chordata > Mammalia > Carnivora > Mephitidae > Spilogale > Spilogale gracilis. Next base: position 16,778 of record PITA01008737.1, read on the forward strand.
GCCTCCTGTGCCTACATTATTTTAGCATTAACCTTTCTCACCTAATATCTTTCAACAGAATTTACTTTAAATTGCTCGGAGAAAAGGTGGCTAACTTCTTTCAATTTATGCATTTGGTTGGGGGTGGGTGGAGGTACATCTGTAGGGATACAAATTAAACACATTTTTATTTAGGCTAAAAGATAACCAATCAAAACCTGAAGATTGTTTGTATGGGATAAGAAAGATAACTATATCTTATATTTTATGAGATGCTTGTATATGTGTGCATATATGACATACAGATTCCAATATATAATATAAAGTATGCAAAATCAACACAAATGTGGATGCAAAATCTAGCTATTTATCATTCTTTTTCCCAATCAAACATAAAATTGGTTTCCTGTCCCAAAATAAGAACATTTATTTAATCCTTCAAAACCTCTTATTATTGGTTGGGAAAAAGAGTAGCAAATTAACTGTTTCTTAAAATACCTTTAGGGAGATAGGAGTTACTAGATGGTACAGGCATCCACTTGATGCCTACTTGGGAATAAAAATCAGTCAAAAGAAACAAACTCTAAAAGTTTTCAGAGGCCTTAGATGGTCAATCTTCTCTCTCAGGGGTTGGAAACTTTTTGCCTAAAGGGACAAATAGGAAATATTTTTGGTTCTGTCAGCCATAGTACCTGCCACACAGACTTAGCTCTGCCCTTTGTAGCTCCAGGGAAGTCATAGGCAATGTATAATGAATAGATATGGTTGTGATCCAATGAAACTTTATTTACAAAAACAGGGGATGGGCAGGATTTGGCCCATGGGTCAAAGTTTGCTAACCCCTCTTCTTTCCTATGGCATGTCTCTTGCTTCTCTATTTTTTTTTAAAAGTAGTTATTGTCTTTCACCCCAGAAAACAGACAATAAATAATGAAATGAATCTAGTTGGAAATACAGAGAAGCTTTAATGATGCAGGTATAAAGTTTCTTAGTAAAAAAAATCATCATCCTCAACTTAAAAAAGGACGGTTCATATGAAAATATGGTTTGTTTACTAGCATCACGTGCAATGTTGCAAAATATGTCCAGGTGGTTAAGAAGGTTATTGGAGAGTCAAACCTTGAGCATATCCCTTCTCCCCTACTGGATTCACACTTAACCCATATTTGTGATGGACCTTAGGAGAGGATGCACAAGATATTAATTCTCTAGTAGACTCAGTGTCTTTTGGAGAGAAGGTCCAAAGGAGAAGGCATCATTGTCTCCAGGCTCATGGTGTCATTTGGAACTTTATTGTAGGGATGGAGATGCTCAGAATATATATATTTCTACTGTAATGCCATATATGGAGTATGAGTGTATCTGTATATATATATACATGTGTGCATGTGTGCGTGCATGTGTGTGTGGGTATGTGTGTCTGTTTCAGAGAAATCTCATCAATATAGCACACTAAAAATTACAGGGCTTATGGGGAAAATGGAGTAGAGGAAATCATTAAAAACTTATGAAACTTTATAAGCATAGCACTGGAAAAATATTAAAAATCAAAACAAGCAAATGGAAAAAAATGAACATGGTTAAATCTCTAGTGTCATTAACATCATTATCATGAATATCTCAGCCAGCTGATTCTCTACAGCCTTAAACTGGATCATGTGCTTTTCCCTTCCAAATGAGGCCCTTGAGGTCATTTGCTTATAAGAAAGAAAGGTTCTTTAAAAGTAAAAATCTAATCTAGAGTGTAGAAGTCTTCACATTCAATTATTTTAATCCTGGGGGAAATGTCTTTGTAGCTCCTTCATCTATATTCCCAGGTTCCCCATATAATTTAACATGATGGAAAGTATGGCAGTTTTTCAATCCATTAAAACAATTGTATTATTTTTCTATTGCTGTGTAATAAATTATCAGAAGCTTAGGGACTTAAAGTAAGACATGTTTATTACCTCACAGTTTCTGTGGGTACAGATTTGACCAGCTAAGCTGAGTCTTCTGGTCAGAGTCTCCCAAGTCTGCAATCCAGATGTCACCAGACGGCATTCCTTTTGGGAGCTTGCAGTCTTCCCCCAAGCTCACATAGTTGTTGGTGGAATGTAGTCTACATGCAGGACGAAGATCCTCTGCTTCTTGCTGGCTGTCAGTGGGAGCTTTTCTCAGCTTCTAGAGCCACCCATAGCTCTTTGCCATGCGTCTTCCTCACAGGCTCTCACTTAACCCTCTGATAACACTGCAGCTACTTCTAGGCTACAGGGGCAGTTTCTACTTCAGGCGGCTAAGACAAAGTCTAAAGTAAGTAACTTAATCCCAGAAGTACCATTCCCATCACCTTAGTTATATTATATTTGCTTGAAGAAAGTTGCAGGTTCCAACCACATTCAAAAGGAAAAGATTATTCAAAGTTGTAAATTATCAGGAGCCACCTTAGGATGTATTAGCCATACTAACCAACCACTACTTATACTAAACAAAAGTATTTTTGTAAGACCGCCACCTTTTAAAATATGCCTTCATATATTGCTTAGTCTTACTCTTTACATGTGAGAACACTTACCCCAGAATGTTCCAAATTGTTAATATATTGAGGGAAGTCTCATATGAACCAATACAATTTTCATGTTATTATCATATCAACACTATTTATTTACCAAATGGATTGAGAAAATTTGGGTTAAAAAAATAAGTTGCAGTCATACAGTAGTATTTATGTCATCTTATATTCCAAATAATTTTGAGTCTTTTTTTTTTTTTAAGATTTTTTATTTATTTGACAGAGAGAAACACAGCCAGAGAGGGAACACAAGCAGGGGGAATGAGAGAGGGAGAAGCAGGCTTCCCGCCGAGCAGGGAGCCTGATGTGGGACTCGATCCTGGGTCTCCGGGATCATGACCTGAGCTGAAGGCAGTCGCCCAACCAACTGAGCCACCCAGGCACCCCAATTTTGAGTCTTAATTATAAGATAAGGTGAGTGAAAAAACTAGAGTCGCTGGCAGTGGGTATCATTGAGTTTGACAGGATACAGTGGGATTTAGCTTAGGCTTCACTGTTTTGACTGGTTGGGAACTCCTGTTATTATAAGGATTAGGAGGATGGGTGGAATTTTTAGAATCATGAAAGCATGTTGCAGGATGTGGGGTTTTATATAGATAAAGAGTGAGCAAATTTTAAATATAATGTATCATTTCCCTTGGCAACCATGCTTGTTCTCTGTATTTAAAGGTCTGGTTTCTTATTTGTTTATTTGTTTTGATTTATTTATTTTTTTAGTTTCTACATATGAAATAAACCATATGGTATTTGTCTTTCTCTGACTTTTTTCAGTTACCATAATGCCCTCTATGTCAATCCATGTTGTCACAAATGACAAGCTCTCAATCTTTTTTATGGCCGAGTAATGTTCCATTATATATATATATATATATATATATATATATATATATATATATATACACACACCACATCTCTATCTACTCATCTATCTATGGACAGTTGGATTGCTTTCATATCTTAGCTATAGTAAATAATGCTTCAATAAACATAGGGATATATATATATCTTTTCAAATTAGTGGTTTTGGTTTTTTGGGGGTTAATATCCAGTAGCGGAATTACTGTATCATAAGGTTTCTCTATTTTTATCTTTTGAGGAGCCTCTAAACTGTTTTCCACAGTGACTGCACCAATTCACATTTCTATGAACAGTGCATAAGAGTTTCTTTTTCTCCACATCCCTGACAACACTCGTTATTTCTTGTTTTACAAACAATAAGCATTCTGACACATATGAGGTGTCATCTCACTAAGGTTTGGATTTGCATTTCCCTGATGATTACTGATACTGAACATCTTTTAGAAGATGGTCAATTTTTCTAATTTTTTTTCCTTTTTTTTTTTTTTTTTTTGCTGGAATCAGGGGCCTAGAATAGAAATTCAGAGCAAAGTCTTTCTCAGAGTCCTGGTATGCAGGATACCAAGCCTCAGTAAAAAAAGAAATCTAAACTAACATATCATAGATTTTCTCTGGAGAGATAAAATCAAAGGTGAAGTGAATCCAAATAAACCTGCAACCTAACATCATGTGGTTAAATTGCGGAATGGATGGAGATGAACAACCACCAGTCCTCTCCACTTGATGGAGGAAATGGTAAGTCCTCTAGGGGGAAATCATGCTGAGCATTTTCTCTGACCACAGGGAAATTAAACTGGAAATCTGTAACTGAAAGTAAGTTTGGAGAGTAAGAAATATTTCTAAAAAGTCTCTTAATCAAAGAAAATTTACAGAGAATTCTTTTAAATATTGAATAAGAGAAACTTTTTAAAACTATGTATCAAAATTTGAGGAGTGCAAATAAATTCATAACTATAAATGCATATTCATCTTAGGAAGCTGAAAAAATGAGAGCAAACTGAACCCTAAAACTGAAAGGAAAAAATAAGAAAGATAAAAGCAGAACACAGACATGCAATTTAGTCAACAAATATTAAAGCTGGTTTGTTGAAAAATAATAAAATAAATACTTGGTAAAATTGATGGAAAAAAAGCACGATTTTCCAATATCATAAATAAAAAAGAAAACATCATACTACAGATTTTTTGGACATTAAAAAAGATAATTAGAATATACTATAAAGCATGTGTGGTTATTATTAAAAAAATAATGAATTAAAAAAATCTTTGAAAAAAAACTTAACTTACACCGTTATGGACACAAGAAGAAAGAGAAAATATGAATATTCCTATATTTCTTTTTCTTTTGTTTACAAAGAATATTTCCAGACATTTAAGAAAGAAGTAATACCAAATATCTCATAAATTCTTTCAGGGAATAGTTGGAGAGAGCACACTTTCCAACTTCCTTTGTAAATCCAACATAATGCAAGGATATTACAAAGGATGTATAGGCTGATAGATCTGAGGAAGACAGATACAAATACACTAAAAAAATTATCAAGTTATGATGAAATTTAAGCAATATAAATATATATCTTCAAAAACATATCATGACTCAAGTGACATTTATTTGAGGAATTCAAGATTGAGTTAACATTTGAAAGGCAATCATTGGAATTTACCATATTAACAGAATAAAATAAAAATAAATATAATTATCTCAAGGTACTAAGAATTTGACATAATTCAACACCAATGCGTGATAAAACTCCTAGCAAGGTGGTAACATTAAAATGAAAAAAAAAAATCTTATTTAAGTAACACCTCAGGTCCTTTGAAATTCCTCTGTATCCAGTGTAGTTGCAAGCTCATGCTATGTGATCTTTGTTCTTTGCTCAGTTCTTTGGTTGCCTCAAATCTCAGAGGCCTCGTTGACCCATCCCGTAGAATCGTCACAACAATCATGTGAGTTTGTCCAGTTCATATGTGGAAAGAAACAAAACAGGCAAACATAGGGGAACAGGGACGGAAAAAAAAAAAAAAAAGAGAGAGACGGTGCCAAACCATAAGAGACTCTTAACTATAGGAAACAAACTGAGGGTTGATGAAGGCAGGTGAGTGGGGGACGGGCTAAATGGGTGATGGGGATTAAGGAGGGCACTTGTGATGAGCACTGGGTGTTATATGTAGTGATGAATCACTAAATTCTACTCCTGAAACCAATATTACACTATATGTTAACTAACTAGAATTTAAATAAAAACTTGAAATAAGCAAACAAAAAAACCCCACAATTCAGTTCAATTCAATATGAATGCTTGCTTATCACCTAATGAGCCAGCGCCAAGCTCCTAAGTATCCTAAGATACTTGTCATCAACGTAGGAAAGTTTCAGGAAGAGAGCCAAAGAGATGAATAATGCAACAATGAAAATTATTTTTTTCTTTAAAGTACACACTAAAGAAAATAAAGACAATACACAAATGGGAGAAAATATTTGCAAATTATATCTAATTAAGGACTTATGTCTAGAATCTATAAAGAATGCTTACAATTTAATAAAAAAAGACAAATAATTCAATTTAAAAATGGGTAAAAGACTTGAATAGACATTTCTCCATGGGAGATATACAAATAATAAATAAGTACATGAAAAGATGTTTAACATCGTCATTAGTTATCAGGGAAATGCAAATCAAAACCACAATGAGATATCATTTCATACTAACAAGGTGGCTAGGATCAAAAAATCAGATAATAACAACAGTTTGTAAGGTTGTGGAGAAATTGGAACCCTCATATATTGCTAGTGGGAATGTGGGAGGATGCAGATACTTTGGAAAACAGTCTGGAGGTTCTTCCAGTGATGGGACTTAGAGCTGCCTTATGACCCAGCAGTCCCATTCCTTATGCCAACATGTGCCTGCACAAAAACTTGTGTATAAATGTTTGTAGCAGCACCATCCATAGCTAAAATAAGAGCTGAACAGTAGAAACAACCCAAATGGCCATCAAATGATAAATGGGTAAACAAAATGTGATCTGTCCATAAAATGAAATAATATCCTAAGAGAAAGGCAGTTGCATTAGTCCATATATTATATGATTAAATTCATAAATGTCCAGAATAGAAAAATACAGAGAGACAGTAAGTTAGCCTAGTGGTTAGTTAGAAATGGAAGAAGTTGATAGTCAGAGGGCTTCCTTCTGAAGTGATATAAATGTTCTAAAGTTATATTTTTTACTGCATATATCTGTGAATGACTAAAATCCATTAAATTATTCACTTTAGTAAATTGTATGTTGTATGAATTATATCTCAACTTGTTAAAAAAAAGGATGTCATATAAATGGAATCTTCAGGGGAAAAAAACAAGAATGATATTTAATATAAAGAAAAAAACACTAAATCAATACAACAAGTGCTATCTAGTATAAAGAGTAGAAACTCCTCAGCTCACTACCTCTATGATTTTAAACACCAGAGGTGTTGTCTCATTTGGATAATAGAGATATCATCACCTACTTTAAAAGCTGTTTTTAGAATTAATTGAGAAAATGTGTGAATATCATTTGCACAGTGCCTGGCACACAGCAAGTTCTCCCAAAACGTGTTAATTTCCAATTCCACCTCCCTGTTCTATTATAGTGGAGTCACACTAGAGGTGCCATGGAATCTCATGCAAGGAGCAAGGGATGCCAAGTGGGGACTAGGAGTGAGTCCAAGGGGAATGAGCTCAGAGCTCAGGTTGAAAAATGCTAAGGATTTTACCAGGAGAGATTGGTGGGACTTGGAGGGAGAGATGAAAAGTAAAGTACAAGGGACCTATTTCTCCCAGAGCAATGGGGTGGAAGTGTGTGATAGATACATGAGATTTAGTATTTCAAATTTAGAGGCAAGTAAACTGAGACTTAGGAGGGTAAATGATAGATCAAAGTTCCCGAACGGGTATGTGGCAAGGAGAGACGGGACCACAGATCTTCCGACTCCACATCTGAAGCCTCTTTACAGTGAAAAATGGAAATCTCATTTCCTTCTAAGTTTCTATAGGTGGAATTAGCTGCCATTCATGACCCCAACCCCCTTCTCCCCAATATGTTAATTCTCAAGTTTTCCGATTTCCGTCAGGGGCCGTGGTCCTCTCCCTATGTCCTCTCACAGAGTCTACTAATACGTCCCAGGGAGACCATGAGTCTCACAGCAGGACCTGCGTCCCGCTCACATCCAGCAAGATGAGCATATTCATGATTACAATAAGATGTGCTAGTTAAGTACAGGCATCTTCCACTTTTTGAAAGTTCATGTTACAGCACTTCACTTTTATTAAAGACCTATTTTAGTCCCTGTTTTCTTTAACTGAAATAAATCTGAAATGGATTTTCACATATACAAAAAAAGAGAAAAAACGAAAGTAGCACTCAGCGTGTGTTTTGCCCTGAGTGGCTGTGGAGGCAGTGAGAGTGGCACCCCAAACTCCTCGTCTGGACCCACACTCGTCCTCACAGCATCAAGCTGCTTTGACTGGTGTGTGTGAGCATCTGTGCTTTATCTCAATTTATTTTGTGTATCTCTTAACAAGATGTGTCCTAAGGTATCAGAATAGCTTAAGAGATGTTATTTTGGGGGGTCTGGGAGTGCTAAAATATTTCCATATAAATTAATGGTAATTGCTTCTTTGTTTTATGCCATTTCAGCTTATGAAGGTTTCACAGTGGTCCTACAGTTTCAGATAGTGGGGGAAACCTGCAAAATATATTCAATTGTAGAAGGTGTAATAATAAATCTGAAAGTTTTTGAACTGTAAACACCCTGAATTGTCTTAAGGAACAAGTCATTTTTTAAAAATGGCTAGCTGGAAGTCTTTGGAAAATCAGGGTTATTTCTAAATATTTTGGACCAAAAGTGTATAGTTTCTGATGCATTTAGAGAGGTGAAGAATGAAAAATAAGTGATGGTATCAAATATTCATTGAGATATGCAATGCAAAGATTTCTTTTGCAGCAGAATAATACTGTAATTCTCCTCCTGTGACTACTCAAAATATAAAATTCTGCAGCGATTCCAAGAGAAGCTCCCTTATAATAAATAGATGATGCCTGTGCTTGCCTTTGTAAGAGTGCCTAATGGTAGTGCTTCAGTTTTTATCCCTCTCTGCTGTCATAAAAGCATATTTCAAACCGTTTTGGGCTGCAGTGTTCAAAGACACCTAACATCTTGATGCAAACATATTTAAAAATTATTCCCAGTAATAATGAAATCCCAAGCACAAGGTCAAAAACAATCTGTAAATTTTTTCTACGAGTTTATTTCACAGCTCACACAGACATCCACAGATGAACACACTGTGCTTACACTCAGTGGAATATTAAAAGTACATTATCCTTTACATATTTCAAAACTTTCACTTCAAAGATGTTGTCTGTACATATGTTGAAGGTTTTGTGCTTGGGTTGTATGGTGTGTGTTTATATGTGTGTGTGTGTGTGTGTGTGTGTGGTATTTTTTAGGGGATGGAATCTTTAGCTACTTTGTTTTCTATGACTGGCTCTATGTTAGTATTTTTTTCTTGCCAATTCTTTATCTCATTCTCCTACAATTTTATATGCTTAGCCTACAGTATTTAGAAATATCACATTTTAAATTTGTATTTCTATTTGACATTATATTTTTATATTATACTTTAATGGTATGCTATATTTTGATATTATGGGTTGTATATTTAGTGAATGTGATTGATTGTCTTTTTAATCCCTTTTACTTGACCAATGCACCCATCCCTCTCCTACTGTGTGTGGTGAACTGCTGATGACTCCCCTCTGCTCCACTTTTTTTTTTTTTTTTTTTGAGATTTGTTCTCATGTGAATGGAACTATATCACTCTGGAAGTCATGGCCCTCATTCATCTGGGAAGTCAGTGCCTGACTCATGTATACCAAAGCCTTTCTTCCCTTCCTAAAGGCAAGGACAACATGGGGCAAAATTTATGTTCAGAGTGTTTCCTGTGTAAGACTGATGATTCACAGACCTGTACTCCTCAAACAAAAAATACATTACATGTTAATAAAAAGAGAAATACAATACAACAAAACAAAACAGGGTGCTCCATGGATTAGGCCAGGGATAGACTTAATCTGAGATGCCCTGGCTTAGTCCTTTCCTTGTTTCTATCCCACTCCCTTCTTGGAGTTTTTCTGAGGGGCAACCCATCAATAAATCACTTATAAGCAAATTCCTATTTCATCCTCTGTTTCTGGAAAAGCTAATCTTAGTTGCAATTCTGCCATTCCACTGTATCTATCTACATATATAGTTATTCACTATTCACTGAGATGTTATTCTGGGTCCAAGGATTAAAGACTTCACTTAATCCTGAGGACAATCCCATGAAGTGAAATAAGCAATATTTTTGTTTGTGTGTTTCTTTACATTTTCGTATCTTTTGAAATGGAGCCAGACAGGAATTTCCGAACGAATGTAACAGTTATGCATGAGAATTCATGCAGCCATTCCCTCAGGAAATATTGAATGAATGTATAGAAAATACAAGCATAAGCCAAAATATAACATAATGCTATATAACATATGATATTCTAAACTTTTTCATATTGCTAATGATAAAGTCCTGAGCAAGATCCATTCCCTGCCATTATGCCCAGAGAATAGGGGTAAGGAATGACAGGTGTGGGGAAAGTATGTATACAAATTATTAATTACGTCGTGTTTGTGAAATTTTCCAAGAAATAAAAGTATAGGATTGTTTAATAACACTAAATCAATAGTACTGGAGAAGAACTGGAACATAGTTGGCAAAAAGATAAAAATATATTTGAAATGTATGCATTATTTAAATAAGGATTATTTATATAAATGTCCATTGTTTTTCTCATGGGCCCTGTTAATATAATTGAATTTTTGCATGCTGGAATTACACTGAATAACTCCAATTCTAGAGGAAATGTTTAGAGCTGGTAGAAATGTAAATTAATGTTCCTCCAGGGCGGGAAACTTGAGACTATCAAAAATCAAAATATCATACATATTGATCCAATAATTTTACTTTTAGTTTTATGTCTCAGAGAAAATTCCTATGTGTACACAGAATAGAATGTACAAAGAGTTTTCTAGGGCACCATGTACAATAGAAATCAATGGACATCACCTAAATATCTTTCAATAAATGAATTATACTACAATCATATTATGGCATATTCTGCAAGCTTTCACAGGTAGGAAATATGAATTGTCAAGAAAAGGGATATGACATATATAATGAGGTAATTAATAAATTTTTGAGAGAGAGCTGGGGCAAGGGGGTGCAAGTAGAAGGGTTGAAGGAAAGAGAGAGAGAAAATCTTGAGGAGACTTCGTGCCTAGTGAAGAACCTGAGGTCAGGGCAGGATCTCAGGACCTGAGATCATAACGTGAGCTGAAATCAAGAGTCAGATGCTTGACTAAGTGGGCCACCCAGGTACCCCAGGGCATGACATATTTTAAATGAAAAAATAAGTTGCAGAAAATGTGCAGGATATATTTCTTTATGTTATGAATATAAATATAATATGTATTTGTAAATATAAATACATAAATTTATATGATTATATCTCTGTGGATGTTACTAGAAGCTCATAAATTATATACTAATAAAAGGTAACAAAGTTAAGAGAACTCAATTTTCTACCTTACATATTTTCTAATTGCTTGAATTTTTAAAATTTGCTTATATTTGGTATTTTGTAAATTTTAAAACAAAAATCAGGAGGAATAATTTGTGCTAAAGAATTTTAGCTTAAAGTAAAATTGTTATGTGGAATGTCTGAAGCATCCCAATGTATACTCTTTGAATGCATCAACGACCTTGGTGGAAAATTAATTTTTCTCTAGCCTTTTCAAAATGTTGTACAAATCTTGCATTACTCCTTACAAAATTATTTCCTCTGAGTATATAGTTCATTATACAGGAGAAAAGTTGGACAATATATATGCTTTTATGAACAGACTTGGGAAACTAATACTCAGAACTACAGGTCTCCAGGTTCAGTTTTATTTCAAATTAATGAGATTATGCACCTGATAATTATTTTCACTCAGGTCTCTCTTCACCATTACTCAAAGCTAATTTAAAAATATGAGTTGCTTTTCCTCTCCATTCTGAGGCAGCAAGAAAGGTGGACTCTATCCTTTAAAACACACTTGAAATCTTTCTAAAATTTTTTTGAATTTATTTTGACATGTGTTGGTGGAATTTTAATTATTCCCACCTACTTTGTGAAAGTGTCAAGGTCACCCATTTATTTTGTAGAATGTAATTCTTAAGAATTATTATTTTGCTAGCCTTCTACTAAGCTCTCCTTTTGGATGGAAGGGTAATAATTCATTTTCAAAAAAGAACTTTAAAGTCTTTAGGAATAAAAATAACCAAGAACTATTACAAAGTGAAACTATTTTGAAATCTTACAATTTGATGTATTACATTATGAAAAGCTCTTGCCAGATGAACATGTTTATCTACGCCACGAAGCGTGGCCAGTGAGGTTAAAATCATCAGAATGGACAATCTCAAAGTTTAAAATTCCTAAATTGTTTGGGTAAAACATTTTTACAAATATTGTCACTGACTTCTGATGTAGCCAGATTGTTTTGGCCAATAGCTTTTTTAAAGCTTTTATTTATTCATTTGAGAGTGAGAGAGAGAGAGAGAGCGAGAGAGCGCACTGTAGGGGGAGAGGCAAGGAGAGAGGGAACAGCAGACTCCCCACAGAGCTGGGAGCCCAACATGGGACTTGATCCTAAGACCCTGGGATCATGACCTGAGCTGAAGGCAGACTCTTAACCAACTGATCCATCCAGGTGCCCCTGCCCAATAACTTTTTTATGGTTGAGGAATATATATGCATTCCTGTGTGTTTGTGTGTATGTGTATATATATACACACACATATATATATATTATATATAATATGACAATGATTCCATCAACAGAGTTATGTATGAGTATATGTATGCAGATATATATGTATGTGTGTATTTTTAGGGATTTAATATTATTTCCAAGATCAATTTGTTCTATACTATGAGGCAGAAGAAAAAAATGTGAAGTATGGTAAATCTCCTTTAGGGTAAGGCAATTGACAAACAATAAAAGTAGATCTTTATCAAATGTTAAACTGTGATTATTTTTAAAAAGTATCTATAAGGCAACTGGTATGAATTATTTATGCTATCATTCCCCAAAGTTATTTATTAGGTTTTATGGAAAAGTAATTATGAAAAAGAAGCTTTAAACGTCAAATTACTTTGACAAGCTTTTTAGATTAATAAACTCAAACAGGACATAAAAGTTCCTTTAATTTAGAAGTGCACAATATCTAAATATTGCAATATTTTTGGTATAGTTAAAGAAAGGATAATGCAACATTTTCCAAACTCTGAAGAAATATTTCCACAGAGCATTCATTGGAAGCAGAATCTGGGAATCATAGGTAGATAAATAGGAAGGTAAAAAAGAGGTAAATGGGACTTGTGAATGTTTATATAATAGGATCTTATAAGATATTTTTATACTAAGGCTTGATATACAGAAATCAAGCAATAAATAAATAAAGCCACAGAAAACAATGTCTTTATTTTAAAGTATTTCAATTGTATTAATCAGTGGTCACTTTAAACTTCCATATTATATACTTACTTTGAAATTTTTATCAAAAAGAAGATAGCTTCCTGATTTGTTGTTTCATTTTTTTTCTTTGAAATGAAATTTAGCTTTCTTTCTTTACAATGTCTTCCAGAAAACTTAGAACTAGATTTACTATTCATTAACATTAACTAGATTTGCTTAGAAGATGACTGGATCTGACTTCTGTTTTGCAGTTTGGGTTGGGCATGTTTGTATGGGTATGTGTGTGAGAGAGAGAAAGCGAGAGATGCTCATTATATAATTGTAAGACATTTCAAATCCATTTGAAGAAACTTGCTACTAGATGGAAACTTGATTTTTCAGGAGCCAATAAAAAATATCACCTATGATTTCTTTTTTACTAGGTGAATATAAAAGACTATCTTTTTTTCTGTTAGACATTTTCAGATTTACTTGACTATTTAAAGCAAACTTTAAAAAAAAAGATTATATTTATTTATTTGACAGTGAGAGAGATCACAGGTAGGCAGAGAGGCAGGCAGAGAGAGAGGTGGAAGCAGGCTCCCCTGCTGAGCAGAGAGCCCCATACAGGGCTTGATCTCAGAACCCTGAAATCATGATCTGAGCTGAAGGCAGAGGCTTTAACCCACTGAGCCACCCAGGTGCCCTAAAGCAAACATTTAATATTGTCTTGTGGGATTTATATTATATATTAATATAATATACATTACTACTGTAGCCTAAAAGTCGCTGTTTCTAGTCAAACGACAAGTCTTGTAGAAGACAAGTAGCAACAGCTGGATAAATTACAAAAACAAACAAACAAACAAACACAAAATAAAAATGGGTTTTCAAATTTGCTTTTGGATGAGGATTAGGTTTCTGCCTAGCATAGGGCCTCTTCTGGATAAAGAGAAATCAGCACAGCATTTGGCAATCTTGCAGAGCTAGTGCAAAAATTTGGAAACTGGAAGGGCTCAAAAGCCTGGCTGGTTTTCTTCAGTGAACATCTGGTAAGTCATGGTCATTGTGGAAGCCTGGGGAACTTGGCTGGGAGCTTCTAGAAGACAGAATGGCTTCTCCTTTAGTCTCATAGTATTTAGGATATGGAGGCTTGCTAGAGGTGAAGGCTTGCCTCAAGTACACATCAGCTTTCCCAACGAAGATTGTAGTATGTCTTATGAAGTGGTTTATTTGGGGGGGTAGGTTGTTCTCAGAAGGGAATGGTGGGAAACAGGATGAGCACTCGGTTTTGTATGTTGGAGATCAGTTAAGGGCATGTTCTTGACACGCAGTCTGCTTCAGCTTGATCTCACAGGAGCACGGGGACATGAATTGTGCCATAGAGTTGTGCCTTCTTGACATGTGACATATTTTTTACACCCTCATGTCATCCATTCATTGATTGCTGTCTACCTGCTGGAGTAAAGGGAAACATCCACCCCACCTTTCTTTCCTAGGGAGAGTCTCTGTGAGCCTTCAGAGGACAATGACCAAATAGCTATAATTATGGAAAGAGCCCCAATGTCTACTGACTGATGAATGCATAAAGATGAGTGGATGGACACACACACACACACACACACACACAATGGAATATTACATTACTTGGTGGTCAAAAAGAATGAAATCTTGCCATTTGCAATAACACAGATGAACTAGAGTGTCTTTTGACAGGCAAAATAAGTCAGTTAGAGAAAGACAAATATCACATGTGGAATTTAAGAAACAAAACAGATAAACAAAGGAAAGGAAAAATAGGATAAAAACAGAGGGAGGCAAAACGTAAGAGACTTGAATATAGAGAACAAATTGAGGGTTGCTGGGTGAGAGGTGGGTTAGGAGGTTGGGCTAAATGGGCCATGAGTATTAAGTAGGGCACATGGGATGAGCACTCGGTTTTGTATGTAAATGTTGAATCACTAAATTCTACTCCTGAAACCAATACTACACCTTATGTTAACTAACTTGAATTTAAATTTAAAAAAGAAGAAAAAAAGTTAAAAAAGAAAACTACTCAGCAGCACCTGAGGGATAGATGCCTTGCTCTTGTGAAAAATATCTCTATAGAGCATTACAGCATCTTTTGGAAAAGATGATCAGCATTTCTGAGTGTGTTCTTCTTTGGATGTAAGAAGAAAATCTCTATAAGTGCTTTGTTTCCTTCCTTCTAAACCACAGGTGACCTTGGAGAAGCACTCACATTTCCAATGCACTTTCTAAATATCAAACACTTTTAAGGAGATTGAAAAGATTGTTATGAAATTAATAGCCCCCAAAGTCAAAGAAGGGTTTATATTACAGACTAATTACATGTGAAGCTACTCTCCTTCTTCTCTTATTATTTTCCTTTGAACATCTCCAAATCACACATAAACTACTTTAAAGTAATAAAGTAATCACACACACACACACACACAGCTTTCAACACATCATACAATATTAACATACTAATTATATGGGACAGTTGACTGGATATGTGTATTTTTATGAGCAACTGTAAAGAAAAGAAAATGTCTAACTGCTTTGTTTCACTACTCTTGGTTTTCAATGATATTGTGATTTTGATGACAGAAATTGTTGAATTGATTGAGGTATTATGGTTCACACACATTCATGTGTAGTTTTAGTTGCCTTTTTATCCAGTAATTCCATTATGAATTAATTACTTTTTAATTTTGTGCATTATTCTCAGTGCTCATCAACTCCCTGCCCCCAACTTCTTCACACCAGGATTCTACTGGCACAGCTTCAGAAAAGAATTGCATTTAAATAGTGATGTATAAATATGAAGAGTTGATAAGCATATTTGAAGACTCACCATGTAGAAAAGTAGAGGTGTTCATTTTAGTACAGGAAGATTGGTGGTCTTCAAGATGATCATAAGCAGGGAAAGGTGAACAAGTTCAGCTCTTACAGCAAAGACATTTCTTTTTCTTTCTTTTGAAAATTGACTTTAAAACTACAGTAAGATTTTATATGATTCTTGCATTTATATATCCTGTTTCAGCAACTGAAGTTCAACAAATATAATTTTGTTTGCATTCTAATTACAATTTAATATCTCAGAGCCTCTTAATTATGTCTTTTTTACTTAACTGCTTAACTCAATTTATTTCACATAATGACTCAAAGGATTTGTCGCTGGAGTGTACCATATATGGAGTTTGGACTCTACATTTTGATATTCTTTCATTTAGTAAGAAATGGTGCCATTGGTGTCAAAGAAAACTACTTAATTAATGTCTTGTATACAGGGTTATATTTCAGTTTTGTGTGTATTAATGGCAGAATTAAGCTTCCATTCTCATTACATCATAATTACTGGTAACTGCTAGGAGCACCGACCTCTGGTTGGGTGTTCGAAGTGATAATTTTCACCTAAAGTTTGCAGTTCCTGCTATGAGACTTTAGGTCATTCCCTTACATGGTCTTACCATCATCATTCTCTGAGGAAAGTTCTGCTAGACTATGCAAAATCTCCAGCTAGTTCTAATATTTATCCTATGGCATTCTTCACATAGTAGACCTTGAGTTGTGTTTAAATGCAATAAACTTTTTCCTAATGAATAAAACAGATGCAACAGTAGATAAAACTGAAAGTTTAGAGGTGGCGCATTTATAATGGCCAGGTATTTCAAGTAGATCACCAGTCATATGTTTCCTTTTGTCTCTCTTCTCTACCTGAAGTTCTGGATTCAAGTGTCTCTAATTGAAGTCTAGAAAGAGATACCTTGACTTATCATAGGTATTCCAGAATAGCAGAAATCCATGTTTCCAAAGTCCCCATAATTCTTGCCCCAGTGATTATTGACTTAAACTGGGTACATGCTTAGAACTGGCTTTCGGGCCAGGTAAATGCAATGTGTTGATTTTTGTATGATTAATGAAGGAAAACTTGTGTTCTGAAAGACCAAAACACTAGCAAAGACTACTGGGTCTATGTCCAAAGGACAACAAGAACTGATTTGAATATCTCTCACTAGTCAAAGGTGTAGAAATTTAAGCATAATTTAAGCACACCAGAGGTGTCTCCGAGACAGCAGACACTGGACATGCTAAAATCGGGGGGTAAAATCTTATTTATGGAATTGCTTTTTGCTTCATGTATGTCGAGGCTTTGCATTTTCAGGCACATATTAACCTACATTGTTATGACTTTATGATAAAAATTACCTTTTAATTGTTTTGAAACACCCTTCTTTATTTCTGATACTATTCTTTGTCTAGAAGAAGTATATTTTATCTGATGTTAATATAAGGATACCTTGTAGATATTACTGGTTTGGTTCCAGATGACCACAAGAAGGCAAATATCACAATAAAATAGGCAAATGAGGTTTTTTGGTTTCCCAGGGCATATGGAAGTTATGTGTACTCTATACTATAGTCCATTAAGTGTGCAATGGCGTTACATCTGAAAAAATAATGTACATACCTTAATTTAAAAATACTTTGTTGTTTGAAAATGCTGACCACCGTCTGGGCTTTCCACAAGTCATACTCTGTTTGCAGGCAGAGGGTCTTGCTTCTGGTAAAGGCTGCTGACCCATCACAGTGGTCTTTGCTGAAGACTGCGGTGGCTGTGGCGATTTCTTGAAATAAGACAACAATAAAGTTTGCTGCATTAGTTGGCTCTTCCTTTTACAAATGAATTCTGTGTAGTCTAAGATGCTGTTTGATAGCATTTTACATTTTACCCACAGCAGAAATTTTTTCCAAAATTAATCACTCCTCTCAAGCCCTGTCACTGTTTTGTCAACTACATTTATGTAATATTTCAAAGCCTTTGTTGTCATTTCAACAATCTTCAGAGCATCTTCACCAGGAATAGATTCCATCTCAAGAAACCACTTTCTTTGCTCATCCATAAAAACAACTTCTCATCCATTAATGTTATCATGAAATAACAGTGATTCAAATATAATAATAATGAAAAATGAAATATTGCAAGAATTACCAAAATATGACACAGAGATATAAAATGAGCAAATGCTGTTGGAAAAAATGATATCATCAGAATTGCTTGAAGCAGGGTTGCCACAAACCTTCAATTTGTAAACATGCAATATCTGCCAAGTGCAGTAAAGCAAAACACAATAAAACAAGGTATACCTGTATAGCCGATTCAGCTGTCTTTTTCCTTCCATTTGTTTTTAGCCAATATGTGTCTTTATATTGAGAATGTATGTTTTATAGACAGCCCATTAACAGGTGTTGTCTTCTTACACAATCTGACCAATTCTGCCTTCAAATTGGAGCGTTCAGACCATTAATATACAGTGTAATTATTCATTTCATTGGAATTAAGTATGTCATTTTATATTTTTCTCTTTGTTCCCCTCTGTTTTTTGTCCCTCTGCTCTCCATTTCTTAATTTCTTTTTCATGATTTAAATTATTCACTTTGTTCCATTTTAATTTACTTCTTGGCTTTTTGGCTATATCCCTTTGTATTACTTCTCAGTGGTCTCCTCTAGGAATTAAAATATGCTTTCTCAAACTTTCAAAGTCCTCTACCAGTAACTTTCATACCATTTTATAAAAATATGCAATAAACCTATAACCATATTGTTTCTTTATCTACCTCCTGATACGCTTCATATAATAGTTGCCATATGTCTTCTATTTACTTATAGTAAGCATTCAACAAGACCATGTTATGATTCTTGTCTTAAATAATTATTTATAGGGGTGCCTGGGTGGCTCAGTGTGTTAAGCCTCTGCCTTCAGCTCAGGTCATGATCTCAGGGTCCTGGGAACAAGCCCCACATCGGGCTCTCTCCTCAGCAGGGAGCCTGCTTCCTCCTCTCTCTCTCTGCCTGCCTCTCTGCCTACTTGTGATCTCTCTGTTAAACAAATAAATAATCTTAAAAAAATAATTACTGTTTATAGCTGAAAGAACAAAATGAAGAAGATAATATTTCACATTTACTGAGATATTTACTATTTCTGTTGTTCTTAATTTGTTTTGGTTTCATTTTTAAGGTTTTTCTTTAAATTCCAGTATTGTTAACATACAGTGTTATATTAGTTTCAGGTGTACAATATAGTGATTCAGCTCCTCCACTGACACCCACTGCTCATCATCATAAGAAGAGTTCTCAATCTCTGTGTCTTACTTAAGCTATCCACCCCCCACCCCCCCAGCCACCACTTCCCCTCTGGTAATCACCAGCTTGTTCTCTAGAGTTAAGAGTCGGTTTCTTGGTTTCTCTCCCCCTACCTTGCGTGTCTGTTTTATTTCCTAAATTCCACATATGAATGAGATTATATGGTATTTGTCTTTCTCTGACTGATGTCTTCCTCTTTGCATAATACTCTCTAGTATCCACATCCTTGCAAATGTCAAGATTTCATTCTTTTCAATGACTGGGTAATATTCCATTGTGCATACATATCACATCTTCTTTATCCATTCATCAGTCATTGGACATTTGGGCTGTTTCCATGATTTAGCTATTATAGATAATACATTTCTTTCTAAAAATATTTCTTTCTGGTAATTTTACTTCAGCCTAAAGAATATCTCTGAGTACTTTTTCCCCTCCTAATACAGATCTGATGGTTGAAAACTGTCTTGATGTTCTTTAATTTAAGTGTCTTTATTTGGCTTTTATTATTGAAAGATACAGAATTCTGACTTGCAAGTTGTTTTTTTTTTTTTCCTTTTTATTAAGCACTTTAAAGTTTACGCTCCACTGTCTTCTGGACTCTGTGATTTCTTTTCTTCTTCTTTTTTTTTTTTAAAGATTTTATTTATTTGACAGAGACAAACACAGCCAGAGAGGGAACACAAGCCGGGGGAGTGAGAGAGGGAGAAGCAGGCTTCCTGCCGAGCAGGGAGCCCGATGTGGGACTCGATCCCGGGTCTCCGGGATCATGACCTGAGCTGAAGGTAGTTGCCCAACCAACTGAGCCACTGAGGCGCCACCTGGACTCTGTGATTTCTTATGAAACATCCATATCCATTATATTTATTGTTGTTGTATATAATCTTCATTATTTTTATACCTACATATAATAATTTTTATTTTTTAGCTTTTATAAGTTTAAGTATCATGAATTTGGCCCCTTCTTTTCTGTCTCCCTCCCTCCCTCTCTTTCTTTCTCTTTCTTTCTTTCTTTCTTTCTTTCTTTCTTTCTTTCTTTCTTTCTTTCTTTCTTTCTTTTTCTTTCTTTCTTTTTTCTTTCTTTCTTTTTCTCTTTCTTCTTTCTTTCTTTTCTTCTTCCTTTCTTTTTTTTTATTTCTTTTTTTTTCGGTGTATTTATCCTATCTGAAATTTGTTGAAATTTTTGATTTTGAAAACTGATGCTTTTCAACAAATTCAACATTTTTTTTTTTACCAACACGTCTTCAAATAGCTTTCTTGTTCTACTCTTTCTCCTTTTTTTTTCTAGTACAACAGCTGCACATGAGTTAAAACTTTAATGTTGCCCCCTGCTCCATCCTTAGCCTATTAATTTATTTTCAGTTTCTTTCTTTCTTTCTTTCTTTCTTTCTTTCTTTCTTTCTTTCTTTCTTTCTTTCTTTCTTTCTTCTTTCTTTCTCTCTCTCTTTGTTCTTCCTCCCTTTCTTTCTTTCTTTCTCTTTCTTTCTTTTTCTTTTTCTTTTTCTCTCTCTCTTTCTCTTTCTCTTTTTCTTTTTCTTTCCTTCTTTCCTCTGCAGATTGAATAATTCCCATTGATTAGCATCCTTGGTTTATATTCTCCTAGTCATCCCAGTGAATATTTTATTGAATATACAAAATTTTCAGTTTTGTCATTTCTCTTCATTTACTGAGATTCTCATGATTTTATTTTTCACTGCTTTTCCTTTTATTTTACTGAGCATTGTTATAATAGATGTTTTCAAATATTTGTCAATTGCAACATCTGGATCATTTTGTGGTTGTACTCTTCTAATTGTATTTTCTTTTGAGAGTGGGCCACACAAAATTTCCCTGGTTTTTCACATGTTGAGTAATTTTGGGGTTGTTCCTGGATATTATTAATGCTCTGATGTGAAGATTCTGAATTCTCTTACATTCTATCAAACAATTTAATTCTTTTTGGTTGTTGTTTTATTAGGAAACTAATTTATTTTCATTCAGGCTGAACACTCTGACTCTTAAATCACAACAAAATTCTTTTTTAAAATGATGTTGTCTATTTATTTGACAGAGAGAGAGAGAGATACAAATAGAGAGGCAGGCAGAGAAAAAAGGGGAAGCAGGCTCCCTGCTGAGCAGAGAGCCCCATACAGGGCTTGATCTCAGAACCCTGAAATCATGATCTGAGCTGAAGGCAGAGGCTTAAGCCTCTGAGCCACCCAGGTGCCCCATTGAATCATAATAAAATTCTTAACTCAGATCATTTATTCTTTAAAGGATGCTTTGAATCTATCTTGCTTAAGCATGGTTTAGTGGTCATCAATGTACTTGGGCAGACAGATCTCCTTCTGTGGCTCTTCTTCATGGAATTACATATCACTTTTAAAATACCTAGATTTGCTATACATTATTTCTTCTTGTTTTTCAGGTAAAAAAAAAACAAACAAACATGATTTCCATTAAAGTTCCAACAGCCTTTTATACTAAGCACATTCTATCTTTAGAGTAAAAGCTACAGGATACTGAAGAACTATTGTGGAACTGTCTTTCCCCTAATGTCAACCTTCTACAATGTTTACCTGCTTTTAACATTTTCCAGAGATTCTCGTAGTTCTTTCAAAAAAATTTTTATAGAGTTTAAATTTCTCATTTCAGAGCCACAGAAAAAGTCTTGGAGGTTGTCATTTTTATCCACCAGAAGAATCTGTAAAAACTAAAAATCAAACTATTTTTCTCTGAACCATCAGAGAAGTAAAGCAGTAGGGTAACCTATTACACTGGTGTCTTCAGAGACTTAGGAAACAAGATTGCTCACCAAGAACAGAAGCTGCTGAAGCCATAAAGCAGCAGGAACACTTGAATAATGATGTTGATAAATTTCTGGAGGCTGATGGTGGACTACCAAAAAAGGGAGAAACTCTTGGGTGCCAGGGTCTTTGGGGAGTATTTATATACTCTCTGGAACTTTCCATCCAGAATTTAACCAAGTTCTCATGGTGAAAATTGAAAATCTTCTCAAATATCTTTTCTTCTCCGTTTCCTTCCAATCTTTTAGTCTCACCTAGAGATAGAGAAAAAAAAAAAAAAGAAAAAACAACAGAGATAGGCTTCAAAGAAATAGATTGGGGGTGACTTAACCAGGGAAAAGAATAGCAAGGAAGAGAAAAATAAACCATATCACAAATATAAGAGGCTGTGAAGACCACAGCCCTGAGACTTGGCTAAAACAAAACAAAACGAAACAAAACAAAAAGACAGAGGCTAGGAAGATTATAGAGAACTCCCTCTCTGCTGCACCCTAAAACCACATCAGAAATCCCCACTGTAATGACAGCAGGTAGCAGTGAAAGAACCATAAGACATAGCCTTTCTCCAATGAGCACCACCTTGAGAATTCCTCATATCAAGAAAGGAGGCAACACCAAGGGTCCTCGATGAACTTAAAGCCTCTAATGACTACTGCTATAACTAATTAAACACAGCTCAACTCCTAGCTAGATTAAAATAAATCATCCCACTAAAGATCTGTTTATATTAGTTCATATTATTCAGTACGGATTTTTTTGTCAACAATAACAAAAAAAGAAAATGCAGGCAAAAAGGCAAAGAAAAACAGAACCTAAAGTGTTAAAGCAGGCATCAGAACCAGTCTCGGATATGACACAAATGCTGGATTATGTGGATACTTGAAAAGACTAGGATTAATACGTTTCAGGATCAACAGAGAAGGTAGAAAACATGCAAGAATAGATGGGTACTAAAGGAAGAGACATGGCAACTTTAAAAAAGAACCGTAAGGAAGTGACAGAAAAAAAAAAGCTCACTGTAACAAAAATAAAGAATGCCTTTGATGGGCTCATCAGAATACTCAAGAAAGAATCAGAGGACTTGAAGATAGATCAGCAGAAATTTTTCATATTGAAAAGCAAGAAAAAAAAGGTTTTAAAAAATACCATACAATAACTATGGGACAGTATTAAAAAGTGTAAGGTATATATAATTTAAATAAAAAGGATAAGAAAGATAATGAAATAGGACTATTTGAAGAATTAGTAGCTAAAAACTTCCATTAATTATGAGAAGCAAACCAGAGATCTAGAAACACATAAAACATCGAACAAGATAAATACAAACCAACTAAGCAAACAAAAACCAACTAGATATATCATATTCAAGCTATAGAAAACTGAATAGAAAAACTTGAAGGAAGACAGAGCAACCCTAGAATTCTATATCAAACAAAAATCTTCCTTTAAAGGTGAGAAAGAATAAAAAGGCTTTCTTGAAAATCAAAAATTGAAGGAATTCATTGTCAGTAGATCTGCTTTAAAGAAATGTTGAAAGCAATTCTTAAGATGGATGTAAAATGATATAGGTCAGAAACTGGTATCTTAATAAAGAAAAAGTGCAGGGGAAAGAATAAGTGAATATAAAATAAGGTTTTCTGTATTTCTTATTTTTCACTGACATAAAAGATATCTGTTTAAATAATAATAATAATGTCTTGAGGAGCATATGTAGCATGTGAAATGCTGAGTGAAATGGATGATCATCATATCACAGGGAATGGGGAGGAAGAATTGTAAATAATCTGTCATAAGTTGCCTGCACTTGGAGTGGAGTTATATAACACTATTTGAATCAGACTTTGGCCATTTTAATGAATGTATATTGTAAATTCCAGGGCAACCACTAAATTTATTTAAAGACAAATGTCATGATATAAGAGTCATTCTCTAAGAAGAAAAAGAACACTGAATGTGTATAAACCTGACAGAACTTCAAAATACATGAGGCAAAAACCGGTAGAACTGAAAGAACGAATAGACAAATCCACGATTAGAACTAGAATCTTCCACAGTCTTCTTTCAGTACTGATAGATCAAGAAGGCAGAAAACCAGTAAGGGTATAGATGACTTGAAGAGCGTGATCAATCACCTTGACCTAACTTACATTTAGAGGCTCCCCATCAGACAGTCACAGAATACACATTCCTATCAAGCTTGCATGGGACAATCACCAAGAGAGAACACATCCTGGGCTAAAATACACTTGAATAAATTGAAAACAACCAAAATAATACAAAGTATATTTTCAGACCACAGAGGAATTAGACTAGAAACAGATGACTAAAAATAGATGGAACCCCTCCCTCCAACCAAATATCTGGAAATAAAACAACATATCTCTGAATAAACTATGGGTTAAAGAATTCTCAAGATAAACCAGAAATTATTTTGAACTAAATGAAAATGAAAATATATGTCGTAGAGTATATATTAATTATCTTCCAGAGGGCCAGTCTAGTAAGACTTACCGGTCATTATATTATGTAACTCTTCTTAGAAATATTGTCTAAATTACTAGGTTTTTTTTTTTTTTTTAAGATTTTATTTATTTGACAGAGATAAACACAGCCAGAGAGGGAACACAAGCAGGGGGAGTGAGAGAGGGAGAAGCAGGCTTCCTGCAGAGCAGGGAGCCCAATGTGGGGCTCAATCCCGGGTCTCACGGATCATGACCTGAGCCAAAGGCAGTCTCTTAACCAACTGAGCCACCCAGGCGCCCCTAACTTATTAGTTTTTAATACAAACTATTGTTCTCTAGCACTCATCTGATAAGTTTAATTTTTTATGTATATTAAGATTACTGGCATATGTGGTCTTTTGTTTTATAATTGACCAATTTTTTTCTTTTTTCATTTTCACTTTGACCTTCCTAGATTCATAATATTTTCATAAGTTCCTTCAATTTCTTATTTGTTAGTATTTCCCTAACTTGATATGATATGATATATGCACATGCATAATATTTAACATAATATAATTGCTAAGATGCAAATTAACATTATGGATCCATAGTAATTTATTCCAATCCTGTGGTGCTAGATATCATTCTGATTCAACATTTTTCAGCTCTTAGAAAGAAAATGCACCCATTACATATTATGTAACATCAGGAGCAGAATTTGAAGCAGTGTCTCTTAATTGCACATCAATCTGTCTGCAGTGAATCATGTGGTTGTTGATACTGAGGAGGCAAATAAGACTTTACATATCCTCACACATTAATTCAGGTCACATTTTGCTGTAAAATTAGTTTTACTTAAAATTGAGGATAAATACTGTAAAAATAAATTTCATCATTTTTCATATTTCAGACCATCTCAACAAAGGTTAGACACTTGAATCTTTATACTACTTTTGTAGTAATGTAGAGACCAAAAAAAAAAAAAAAAAAGTTTTGATCGGAGTCTCCCATACCCATCATATTCTGTGTTACCTTTAACCAATATTTTAGCTCTATTTTGAATTTAAACTCCCCACTGTAGTCATCACTATATTTACAATAACATTTCATTTAGATTAAGCAGTATGTTGCCTCTTGTTCTGCTTACTATTATTTCATGCATCTCGTTCCCTTCTTGTGTGTCTCCTTTTGTTCTGAGAAAAATGTTTTAGTATTAATTTAGTCTAAAATTGGTAAGCACTCCCACCAGTCTTTGTAAGTCGGAATGTATTTTATTTTTCATCTTCACTCTTGGATGACAGTGTAGTTTTGCATAGAATTCTAGGTTTATACTTTTTCTAAATGTTTTAAAGACAACATTTTAGTGGATTTCTGTTTTTGCTGATGAAATGGCTTTTGATCCATGAACTTTCTTTTATAGACAGGTTTGGGTTTTTTCCTCTGATAACTTTTAATATTTTCTCCTATACTTTGAGCTCATGTATTTGTGTTTTCAATTTGAAAGACTGTATTTTTAACATCTAGAGTTTCTATTTGTTGTGTCTTAAGATATGCCTATATCTTTACCTTTCTATTCTTGCTTTTGATCATCTTTGTTTTACTTCTTGATTATCTGAAATTCTCTTTCAGATTGTGTTATAATTTCAAGAGCCTAAAATACCAATTCTTGTGTTTGGAGGGGCTATCATCTCTTTCTTGGTCACCTCTTGAGATATTCTCTGAGAGTCCTTGGGAGCTCATGGGTACATTAGTCCAACCTATGCTGCCCTATTATTATCCCTGTACTGAGTCTGCAACTTTGAACTCAAGTTCACTGGTATTACCTCCATGGTCAATGACATCCAGCATCAGCATCACTCTCCTTCTGCCATGACCACCATCATTACTGCAGGCATAGAGGCTCTGGCAACCCATAAGGTCAAACAGGAATTCAGTTATAGGTAGAACCCTCTGGCAGTGAATATTTTCCCAGTTCACATTATCATGGGTGGGTGCCTCATGATGTTATAATAAATTCTCTTTTCAGTTTCATAGAAAGACATTTTTTTTCTCCAAAAAACACACAAGGAATTTCTTAAATATTCCTACATCACAAAGCTTTCAATTGACACCTATCATGCTCGGTCCAAGACTATCCTCTGAAACATTCACTCTCTTGCTCAATTTGGCCTTATTCTCAGAGGCTATGGAAAACTCATTGTAAATGAACATTTGTGTCCCCCTACACTTCAAAACCTCAGATCAAAAGATTTGCTTGTTTCAGAGCAATTTTTACATAATTGAAATTCTTGTCTCAGAAAGTGTGTCAAACTCTATATATGTACTGGAATGAAAACAAGAGTTACTTTGACAAATCTCTACAGGTCAGCAGTCTTTGATATCCCCTTACATATGGGCAAAATGCATTGTCTCTCCTAGATTTGCTCAAAAATCTCATAGTGGAGCTAGAGGAATAGATCATCACAGCACTACGTAAGTGCCATTGTGAAGATAAATATTACCTCCAGTCAGATGTGTTCAGAGTACAAAAGACTCACTTTCTTGCAGGACACGTCTCACTGAGTTTAATGTTATATTTGCATTTGTTTTGCTTAGTAGCTGCATCAAATGACAGACTCATTAAGCTAAAAACTCAAAATAATTCATTTGTGAAAATGTTTCACTACTCCTTTAATGCATACCCATAGTCCGTTTCGGAGGGGAAAAAAAAGTAAAAGAAAAAGCAAAATAGAGAGTTACAATAGAAATTTCTAACAAGAGTTCTGCTATCCTGGTTCAACTGTTAATTTAGTTTCATATATATATACATATGTATATATACACACACACACACACATACATAAATATATATATTGGCTTTTATTAGCCTTAGTAGTGAAACTTAGAAAGTGGAATGAGTATGTAAATTTTTATTAATAGTTGGAGTTATGTTACTACTTGTAGTTGAATGTAGATGTGCATTATAATGAAAAGAAAAATAGATGTATTTAATATTTTCTGTATGGAAGAGAAAAGGTCCTGTTAAAGAAAGGAATGTGAAAAAGAACCAGTAGTCAGTCTGGATATTCCAAATGAAGTCTTCAGAAGGGAGAAAATCCAATAGCTAGCATTTATTAATTGATTCATTCATTCAAGAAACATTCATTAAGTATCTACTATGTACAAGTTCCTGTTCTACATGCTGATGAAAGAGCAGAGAGCAAAATAGGTAAGAATCTATGTTTTTCTGGGACTTAGGTTCTAATGTGAGAAAAAAATAATGAAACAGTAACTAGAAAATATGTAGATTAGGAAGTAGGCAGTGTTATGGAGAAAAAAGAAGGAAGTGGGAGATAGTGTCAGAGAACCATGATTTTATACTGGGCAATGGGCAATTCCTTGTGGAGTAGCTGATGTTTGAGTGGAGCCAGTGGGAGCAAGGGGAGGAAGCCATAGGTGCATCAGGATGGAAAGCACTTACTTGCTGTGTTTCACAAGCCACGTGGAGAATAATGGGGCCATAAGGAAGTGAATGAAGGGAAAGTAGTAGAATTCAAACACAAAACAAGAGATGTATTTTTTCAATATCATGGAGTCATTTTTAAAATGCATTTATTACTATATCAAATGTTTCCGATTAAAAGGGTAAAAATGAAGCTTCCATCTCACCATGGAAACTATCCTCATCTTACCTTACTGGCACAGTTTTTTTGGGTTATCTTCTCAGATATCAGGGAGATATCCTGCCATCTGTCCATGTTTTGAGTTTATTGACTTCTTACCATCCTTCCTCCATAGTGTCCATGTTCTTTCCAGCTTCCAAGATTTTCACAAAGAAATTCCTTTGCTTAGATGTTTTCCTATTTTCCCTCACTTTAGCTCCAATACTACTCTTCCTGTAGAGCCTAAATTTATAATCCTTATATCTTTCTACTGCCTAAAATTAGTTAGGCATGCCTCCATGTGCTACCATATTACATTGTGCCTAACTTTTACCACTAATAATCACACCGTGTATTAAATACCTACCTGTCCCTCTGTGTCTTCTTGAGTAAAAGGACTTTGTCTTATTTATATGTATTTTCCCTTGAGTCTTGGCACAAATGTTTGTGAATAAACAAAAATTCATTTAGCCTCAAAAATGATTACCATGATTACTTTAACTTCAAAAATCAGAATAATCTTGCTTTGTAATGAAGTTTTCACTCTGAACATGGGAATAAGATCATATTTTTTAAATGACTTTGAGTTTTCTTTATTAGCATTAGGAACAAAAAATATACAAAAAGGGGAATGCTAACCACTGAGAAAAATCTTCTGAAAATCAAGGAAAGCAAAGTAAGTTGCTGTTGGTATGATTAATTTCACTCTTTGACACATGTATCTCAGGATAAAAAAATATAAAAAATCCACTTATGAAGGAGATTAGACAGTTGATTAGCCTCTAATATGATAGCAATATTTCTTATATATTCAAAATAGGTCCTATGTTTTACTGAGAGCTTGCATTTCCAAACTGCCAACACTATTCTCTGTTTGAAGTACTTGAGTTTT
The DNA here is from genome assembly GCA_004023965.1 of Spilogale gracilis. Lineage (NCBI taxonomy): Eukaryota > Metazoa > Chordata > Mammalia > Carnivora > Mephitidae > Spilogale > Spilogale gracilis. Next base: position 45,657 of record PITA01008737.1, read on the forward strand.
TAAGTTACATAGACAAGGATTCTTAAAAGTGGTGTCAGGAGAAAAATAAAGGAGCTGTGATACTTTGATATTTTTGTCAATAAATTAAAACATTTCATGTAAAAGTTGCTCTCTTGTTTTTCCTCATTCCAGCATTTTCAGGTATAGTTATATAGTCTTGTTGGTTAATGCTATAAATGCTACTCTAATAACCATAGCCAGAAGGCTTCTGTTGGTAAATGTGTATCATTCTTTCACTTTCTTCTGTGTCTTGTTAACTTGGACAAGGGTGAAATTAACTCCAAAATATGTTTCCTAAAATTAATCATGTTAGTATGGATTCAATTTATTGCAGAATATGTTGATTACTTACTAAAAATATTACCTAATATTCACATAAATATATTGTCTGGGCAAAACATACCACTGATATGAATAAATATCTCAATACACACTTACATGAATAAAAATATAGACACATTTTTTCCTTAATGGTAATCAAATAAGAATAGCTTAATATGATTCCCTTCATATATATGTATATATAATGTAAACATTTTCTTTCTTTCTTTCTCTTTTTTTTCTTTCTCTTTTTTTCTTTCTTTCCTTTTTTTCTTTTCTCTTTTCTTTCTTCTTTTTCTTTCTTTCTTCTTTCTGCTGGCTTGCTTGTTTTATTGTTTTCCTCTGTGAAAGTATGAGTGACCAAACTTAGTTTTGAACTTTATACCCTGTGTTCCTTCCTACACTGTTTTAGCTGAGCTAATAGTAAGGTTTGTAATAACTCATATGAAGTGTGATTCCAAGTTCTCTCAGTTTATTCCTATAGAGAGCCATGAGGACAGTGAATAGTTTCCTAAAGGCAGGTCTGGAAACTGCAGGATATAATTAAAAATACCATGTGTATAAATGTTCCTAAAGTCATCTCTAAATGATGAATCCTTGCATGGATCTTGTACCTGGCACCCAAAGTATTGCCTAATATCACTTCAAAGTGTAGAGGATCTATTTTGAAACCTCAAAATATTGGAAATAATCATTACACATATATTTCACTTACCTCCAGCAAAATAATAACAAAGAAACCCAGCTTGGCAGCTTTAAGTGTCTTTCTTTTTATCATTTTGTACACTCAAAATCAGACCTGTTTAGCGTAAACTGACCATGTTCAAAAGAATGTCTCAAGAGTCAGTCATGGTCAAAACAGTCTACTCCACACCACAAATCTAAATGCTGAATGCAGATAGGTGGTTTCACATATCTATGAATTATGTCAGATTACATTCTCTATGCTGGGAAGTCATTAACTATAACATTGAGTCTATATCTGGACTTATAAAGACTTATCTACTCGAAATTCATCAGAATGGATAAATTAAAACGACTAATATTACTGTGTGTTGGAAAACATACAACTGTAAAGGAATACTTATATGTTGCTGTATGACTGCAAATTGGTAAAAAAATGATAAATTGGTAAAAATAAAAAACACTTTTGCCCCTATGTTGATATGTTTATAGCAGAATTATTTTCTATAGCCAAGATACGGAAGTACCCCACGTGTCCCTCAATTGACGAATGGATAAATAAAATGTGCTCATGCGCACATGCACACACACACACACACACACACACACACACACACACGCATGCACACACACAGTGGAATATTATTCAGCCATAAAAAAGAATGAAATCTTGCTTCCATTTGCAATGACATGGATGGAGCTAGAGAGTATTATGCTAAGAGAAATTTGTCAGTCAGAGAAAGATAAAAACCATATGATTTCACTTTATGTGGAATTTAGGAAACAAAACAAATGAGCAAAATGGAAAAAAAGAAAGAGACAACTCAAGAAACAGACACTTAATAACAGAGAACGAGCTGATGGTTATCAGAGGGAAGTAGGTGGAGGCTGGGTGAAATCAATCATGGGGATTAAGAATACACTCATCTTAATGAACACTGAGTAATGTACAGAATTAGCAGATCACTATATTATACACCTGAAACTAATATAACATTGTATGTTAACTAACTGGAATTAAAATAAAAACTTACAAAAAACAACACTTTGGAAGAAATGTTTGGCAGTTTCTCCTAAAGCTAAATATTTAAATTCCCGTTGACCCAAAAATTCTACTCCTGGGCATATAACCAAAAGAAATTGCACGTTTACGTATATAAAAAAGTGTTCAAAAATGTTTAGATGCTTTAATAATAATAGCTAAAGGCAATAAAGCACTCCATATATCCATGATAGTAGAATAGGTAAATTGTGACATATTAAGAGACTATTATAGAACAATGAAAAAGAATCAGCTCCTGATATTCTGAACATCATGGATACATTTCATAGACGTATTATTAAGTGAAATACATCAAACTCAAAATAGTTCATTCTATATGATCTCATTTAGACAATGTTCAAATACTGAAAAATAATCTAAAGTGATAGATTTAGAATAGTAATTATCTTTGAGGTATACTTATGTGGATATTGGGAATGATCTATATCTTGATTTGGATGATGTAATATGGGTGGTATTCTGTGAAAAAGACATCAGCCTGTATAGACTCAGGATTTGTATATCTTGTATTTGCGTATGTAAGTGTTATTTCACATCAAGTGTTTTGGAGTCCAGAGCTCCCTTATATTTGCTGGAATTAGGAAGAGGGCTCTCCGCTGAAGAACACGTTGATGTAGTTACAGGTTGATCATGATCAGGCCTGGAACTTGAAGTATGGAGTATGATGGAACTGGCTGACGGTGGAATAGGGCGAGCAAGAAAACAAGAAGAACAGGAGGGAGAAAATCTAATTGGGCAATGGGAGAACAGGAATCAGATTCCAAATTAAGGGCAGGGAATACAGAGCAGGCAAAAGTGAGAAGGTTCAGGTTTATGCCAAACATAGGAGGAGGGAGATGCATATGGAGTGCAAGCTCTTCTTGATGGGAAGAGGGCAAGCATCAAGAATGCTGAGTTAAGTTAAACACAAGTTGTCCTTCTTATCCCCTGTCTTGGGTAGAGAGGGGTCCTGATTTCTCCTGGTTCACTTCCACTCTGTGGGCTTTCTGAAGTTTGGAGGCAGGCTCTGTCACATACTCCTCCAAAGTATACCACTGGACAAGCACAGATGAACCTGTACAATGTGCCAGGTTTGGCAATCATCACTGATTGCATCATCAAGATTCAGCACTTGCCTCAGAACTTCCTCAGTGTCCACAAACCAAGGTATTCTAGTCTGTCTCGGAGGCTAGAAGGTAGTAAGTAAGAAACTAAGGAGGGCTGTACATGGAATTTTGAGCTGCTACTAGAAATATAAAGGTAAATGTAAATAGATCCTGTCTTAACCAGCCAAGACTTACTTGACTATCAAGTTCAAGTACTATGTCTTAGGCAAAACCGAACCTGTTCATTTTATGCTGACCAAAATACTGAGCATAGGAAAGAATTCTCATTGTGTTTCTCTGGAACAACCTGAGGATAAGCATGCAAGAGTCCAGGTTTATAACAGCTCTCCAAGTTTAACTGTTAATGACATCAATTTTGCTCTCAAAAGTATCACAGTTTGGATGATAACATGGACAGTCATCCTCCTTACCTCGTAGGTCCCCCTACCTATAACCTTTATTTATACATGTACATCATTTTAATGATTATCATGTCATATTGAAATGTATTGCTTTTCTATATCCCCCATCGATGACAAATACACTTTTGTACTTGCCATATAGTCAGTGAGTGTTTGATGAGTGAATATGTGAATCATTGACTTAAAAAGCTGGTTATTTCTATAGTTTGGTGAAGTAGAAAGTAATATGAAGGACAAATATGAGAGAGGTTTGCCTGAATATATCACAAAGTTGGCTCAGGAGAGCAGTAGTTCAAAAGTGCAAAGAAAACAAAACAAAACCAAAAAACAAAAACAAAAACAAGTGGCTACCATGGGCAGCAAGAAGAAGCATTTATTGGCTAACCACATCCTAATTCAGAAAATAAAATCTCTCTTGGACATTTCAAATTATGCTAGGTAAAAGCAGTAATCAACCCAAAGTCATTTATCTATCTCTTTAAAAAAATAGGTAATTATACTGTCAAGTTCAGGTCAAGTAGCCTGTTAGGTAGAGTTTTTCTGAGATGGAAGTGTGGAGGAAGGAGGAAATCATCCATCACTTACAGCTATATTAAGAAAGTTAAGCCCTCACTGCAAGTATGTGCTTCATCAGCATGATTGCATATTTTTGTTAACATTTTTAGCTTCAAAGTCTCTTCTTTTAATTGAAATCCAATATGTGTTTATTGCTGACACATGTTAAAAATCTTGCTTATACAGTACATAGATCTCTCCAAAGCCAATAGTCCTGCATTGTTTGTTTCCTAATTAGCACAGATACTATATGAAAAATGCAAGAGACATCTGCTAGGTGAAGATGCCTATCAGTTTTAATTGATTTTTTGTTTGTTTGTTTTATTTTGGTCCTGGATAGTCCAGAGGCATTGATGATTTGGGCTCATCTTGAAGGTTCTTTTAATGAACAGATTTTCCAGGTTCATTTAATGTAATACTAATTTAGAGGTATTTTAGTAAGTTCTAGATTCACCTTACATAGTGCTTGGTGGAAGCACTGAACGGCAGCCGTCATATTTTCTTGTCTGGAATGATCCAGAGTTTGAAATGAAGTCAAGTAGTGTCATAAGTGTCCTGATATCAGAATTGCATAAGCTGCAGAGGGCTAATTATAATATGTGCTGTTTACTTTGAAGCTGTTTAAAAAACTCATTACCTAATCTGCAGCAGAGGAATAGACTTCAAATCAGCTATAGAGTTATTATTTTTAATTAAAATATAGTTGGTCCTGTGTTCTAAGTACTGCTAGAGTATGAACCTATGAACCGTATTTATGGTTCCATGCAATGCCCTCCCTGTCTCTAGCCTACACACACACACACACACACACACACACACACACACACACACATACACACACACACACACACTTTACAATACGCCAGCCTTACACCCATAATGAGCTTTGTGTTCCTGTGCTAACACTGCACACTGATTAGTTATTTACTTTCTGTTTACCATCTGAAATCAGGGCCATTCCTCCTTCATTTTCATATTCTTAATACTTGGTGCATTATCTGACACACCAAAGGAACTCAGTAAATAATTGATAAATGAATAAATTCTTGGGCAAGCTATGATGCGCTGTGTCCTCAGCTATAAGATGGAGATAATAGTATATAACCCATATTGCTATTGTGAAACAGATACATCACACAAAATATGAAATTCCACATATAAAATATAGTGTATCAGACAAGTAAGAGTTGTATTTTCAAAATAAATTAATATGATTTTCCTTGGGGCACTTTCTTGCATATGAGTATCCCTGAATTTGCTCAGGAATAGCCATGGTCTCAGAAAGGATTACGATTATTACAGCAGGGAGGCACCTGGGTGGCTCAGTTGGTTAAGCAGCTGCCTTTGGCTCAGGTCATGATCCTGGAGACCCGGAATCGAGCCCCACATTAGGCTCCCTGCTCGGCGGGAAGCCTGCTTCTCCCTCTTTCACTCCCCCTGCTTGTGTTCCCTCTCTAGCTGTGTTTCTCTCTGTCAAATAAATAAATAAAATCTTTAAAAAAAAAAAAAAAGATCATTACAGCAGGAACGCAAAAAAGAAAAGAGAGCTGATAATTTAATTACAAGACATTTTTCACAGGTGGAAGAGGGTAGTGGTGGCAGTACATTTGCACACAGGTCAAGACTGACTGTGCAAATTCCCTCCTGGGTGTGACCAGTGTCAATTAGAGGCGTGTGTTGATATATAGTCAACTCCATTCCTGTTGCAACATTATTTGATTTACAGATACCCTGTCAACTAGCCATCACAGCAAACTTTGAGTTTGAAATAATCACCTACACTTAACAAAGGAGGGGATAAAGGTGAGAGAAGAACTCACGGACTGATGGCAGATTGGTATTAAAAATGCAGCCCTCTCAGAATCATGTTCCTTAGGCATCCAGCAGACTGAGACAGAAGAAAGGAGAATGTTCTAGGACAGGGAAAGTGCTGAGCAAGCACGTCATGAAACTCCCAGATGCCTCTGTGAATTGTCCTTTCTACTTTATGTTCCTACAGTCTTTAAATCAGAGCAAGATAGGGCTAGACAAGATTTTATTAAATTTGATCTAACTCCCTGACCTTATTTATGTCAATGATGAACTATACAGTGGCATTTTTTCCTCTGTTCTTTCTTCAAATTTCTCCTCTTCATCAAGAAAACCCTCAGGTCTCTTAATCTAAAAGGCAGTAATAACAATTAGAAGTATGGCCACCATTTGCTTAGTACTTTTTCTAGTAGCAGCCAGTCTTCTAAATACCAAGCCTGTAAGCGAATTTTATTCTAATTTTACAGATGAGTAAGCTGAAGCCCAGAGACATTAGTGGTTTATTCAAGGTCAAAATTTAATATGCAGCAGTCTCTTCTCTCTGACTCTAACATCTCTTCATCTTAGATTGAAGTCATTGAATATAGGATAGCCAAAAATCAAGCCAAACCAACCAATCAACAAGCAAGCAAATAACATGAGACTGGAAAGTCTTTGTGCCAAAAAATAAGAATGCATTCCAGAATAATGGAGATGAGTCAGAAAGGACACAAGAATTTGAGAAGTCTCCAGCTAATGTGTCACTTCATTCTACTTTTGTTGCTTATCATTACCTCTCCATATAACTAATTACGTCTGACCTCTAGAGCATACATGTTCTCTCCTATTTCTTTGTTTTCACATACTTTCAACTGCTATGATGTAATTCATGACTTGATTGTAATCCTCATCTGTCTATTGAGTGCCTATTTAAACTCTAAATCTTAGATTAAGATCTCTCTCCTTCTTGATATCCTCCTCAACTCTCTTGGAAAGACTAAAGTTTTTCTCTTCAGTATTCACAAAGCATATTTTAAGTGCTTCCATTGTAGGTATAATTTACCTTTGTATTAACTTAGAGTTATTTGAGAGCTGTGAAAGTTACTTTTATGTGTCAAACTAGCTAGACTCTGAGATGAAGATATTTGGTCAAATATTATTCTAGATTTTCTTAGATGAAATAATTTTTATATGAGATTAACATTAATTTACCAGACTTTGAGTAAAGCAGATTATCTTCCGTGCTGGTGGGCCTCATCTAATCAGTTGAAGACCTCAAAAGAAAAAGACTGACCTCCTCTGATGAGAAGAAAATATTAACAGTTTAGACTAGAACTGAAGCATCAACCCTTTCCTGACCTCCAGCATGCTGTCCTCTCCTGTATGTTTTGGATTTGACAGTCTCCACAATTATATTAGACAATTTCATAAAATAAGTCTTTCAAAACAGGCATATAGGCAGGCAGATAGATGATATATAGAGAAAGTTATAGATACAGATATAGATAAAATTTCCTGTGGGTTCTGTTCGGGTTTTTTGTTTGTTTGTTTCATTTTTTTTTTTGGGTGTTTTTAAATTTTTTTCTTTTTGAAGAATCCTAACAAGAAAAAACCTTATCTTATCATCTTTGTATTCTTAGAAACTAGAGAGAGTTGGCACATAGCAAAGTTTTCAAAGAATGAAAGAATGAGATCTCATAAGAAAGTGGAAAAATGCGATGGATACTGGGTAAAGTGGAAAAATCATAGATATATTTAGTGTAACAAGGCCAAGTGATTAGATTTGTTTAGCTTATGTGAGAGTAGGTTTAACATCAAATGGTCTTAAAAAATTCTGTTCTGGGGGCACCTTGGTGGCTCAGTTGGTTAAGCGACTGCCTTCAGCTCAGGTCATAATCCCCGACTCCCAGGATCAAGCCCCGCATCCGGCTTCCTGCTCAGCGAGAAGCCTGCTTCTCCCTCTCTCACTCCCTCTGCTTGTGTTCCCTCTCTAGCTGTGTTTCTCTCTGTCAAATAAATAAATAAAATCTTTAAAAAAATTATGTTCTGCATTGTGTTACCACATAGTATAAGCTGCCATTAAAAATTGGTTTTCTGTTCATGTATGGAAGAAGTAGATAAAGTTTCTAAATAACTATTGAAGAACTTTGCAAAAGAAAAAATCACAGAAATCCTTAGGGGTTTAGGTCTATGGGTTAATTCAGTGGGGTCCCATATGGAAAGCCAGTTTGGAATAGAGAGTTGGAACTGTGAAATTATCCAGTGATCCTGCCTGCACACATTATGTTATATTTGCACAGAGTATATAAACCATGATTGCTGTATATATGGAAGACATGTGAGTCAGAAAAAAAAAACTGTCTTTTTTTCCTGAATTCTGTATTCATATATATGAAAAGTATTCTTAAATTATGTGAAAAATATAACATGTCTTTATGCAAATTCTAAACTACCCTTATAATAAAGAACTAAATTATACAAAATTGATACTGTATTAGAAAATTTGAGATCTATAATCATATTAGCTTAGAGTGTAAAACACCCTTATAGAAGTAAAGCACCTTAAAGAGGAAATAAGTTCAGAATTCATATAAGGCAGTTGTTCTCAATTGTTCCTTCTGGGGTATATTTAGCAATGTATGTAGATATTTTTGGTTGTCACACCTTGGAGGGGGTGGCATACTACTTGTACCTAGTAAATGAAAGCCAAGATGCTGCTAAATAGTCCACATTATTCAGGAAAGCCCCCTACAATGAAGAATTACCCAGTCCAAAATGTCAATAGTGTCAAGTTGAGAAATTTACCCTAGAGATTTTGGATTTTCTTTCAGGTGATCCGGAGCCATCTGAATAATTAATATCAGCATCTCCAAGGTCTTTATAGAATCAGACCTAAACAATGCCTACCTCCTTGATGTAGATTTACGATTTCCTTTTCTCACTTGCAGCAATAAATAAAGGCCACCCAAATGAAAACAAGTAAAAGCTATCTTTATATATAATCTTGCCATCATCAGTTTGCATATTTGGTCTCTTACACTCTTCACCCACAGACATAACTACATGGGTCACAGCACTCACTTAGATCTAAGGCTAGTAGGCATTTGTGGCCCAACCCAGAAAGCACAATTGGAGAGGAAGGATTATACAAATGAATTTCCAAGTAGGAGTGAGACACTGCAACTATTAACTTAAAAAAGTTGAAAAAGGAGGTCCTTCTATCTTTATAATCCCGTTATAATTTATATATCTGTTATTTTTCCCTGTGCACACCCAACTCTATGCCCAGCTCTTTTCTGCTGGTAGTGTGTATTCCTTATTCCCTTGCCTGCCAACTCCAGGTAAATCCCTTCCAGTACAGAGCTCACAAAAGAGATCAGAGTATGGGAATAAAATTAAAAACAATGAAAACTAAGACTTCTTGCTTCTGTCATCAACAGGGTAGAAGTTATTAACAGTTCTAGGAACAACATGGGAAAAGAGTAATCCCAGATTCTAGCAGCCCTGGAAAATATTTCAGGTATTTGGGAATCATGCTTTTCTTTCAGCCATCTTCTTCACTCTGGTGTCCCTAGTCTTCTTGCACCAGGTCTCTATTCTATTTTTTTTTCAGATATATATATATAAGGATGCATCTATCTATCATCTATCTATCTATCATCTAGCTATATCTATCTAATCTATTATCTATCGAGAGCATTACTTCTATATATAGGATTCCAATCAATATATTTATAGGTAATGCTCTCTAGGGAAAATATTAAGGTTTTGAAAATGAAAATTTAATTTCACTTAATATAAATAGAATTTATAAATATCCAATATTTATTATGAGTTATGGTTGAACTTAATTTATCAACAATGTGTTGCTTCAATTATCCAAGACTTGTTAAAAACCTGCAGATTCTTAGCTCTTTACTTCTACCTTTGTGATGAAAATCATTGTCTGAGGTCTTTCAAATATGTTACAGAGAAATTATTTCCATTAATTTCTAACGAATTGGTTTACAAAAAACCATATGCTTTCTCAGCAAAGCCATCCATAATATTCACTTGGCTTCCTTAAAAATCAAATTATCTCCTTTGTTTTTTGATCATGCTCCTTGTTGATAAACCAAATGTAGTTGTAGGGGGTGAGGGGTCATGCTGCTACATCAGCTTCTTTATAAAGCCACGTCTATATGCAGCTAGGATTCTTCCTGAAAGAAATATGCCTGGTAGTGAAATATTTAGATTTTCGAGTTGCTTTTCCTGTAAAGCTATCTCTTGTGTCTGGAAAGAAAAGACAAGAAGGAAAGAAAGAAAGAAAGAAAGAAAGAAAGAAAGAAAGAAAGAAAGAAAGAAAGAAAGAAAGAAAGAAAGAAAGAAAGAAAGAGAGAGAGAGAGAGAAGGAGGGAGGGAGGGAGGGAGGGAGGGGGGAGGAAAGAAGGAAGAAAAAAGAGAGAGAAAGAGAGAGAGAAAGAAAGAAAGAAAAAGAAAGAAAGAAAGAAAGAAAGAGAAAGAAAGAAGAAGAAAGAAAAGGAGGAGGAGGAGGAAGGAAGGAAGGAAGGAAGGAAGGAAGGAAGGAAGGAAGGAAGGAAGGAAAAAGAGAAAGAAAAAAGAAAGAAGAAAGAAGGGAAGGAAGGAGAGAGAAAGGGAGGGAGGGAGGAAAGAAGGAAGGAAGGAAGAAGAGAGAGAAAAGAAAGAGAAAGAAGAAAGAAAGGAAGAAAGAAAGAAAGAAAAGAACTCCCCTCCCCCCATACCCTTTTACCTCATTACACAAGGCTTTCTCATATTTAGTAAGTTTTCCTGATTTTATTTACTTCAGAATACAGATTCAGAGTTCAATTCTAATAAGATTAAAACAAGGTGTGAGTAGAACCTAAAACGGCAAATTTTGCAGTAATCTTTCCATTAATAGAATCCAATCTCTGCACATTTTGTCTTAGAAATAAAGCTGAAATGACAGCAATAGAAAAAAACAACTCATTCTTTTCAGCCTAATTGATTTAGGGAAAGCAATAATCCTTTGCTAATTTCTTCCATCAGAGCATATGCTGTAAAGAATCACATTTAGAACAAAAGTAAGCTACATTAAGTGCCAAGAAATAATGCAAAGAATGGTTTGCTTTCTGAATATGTCAGATTTCAAAGCTCAAAGAAAGGGTCTTTTTCTATGGGATATGCAAACTCTTTCTAAGCAAAGGGCACACGTTCTCGTGGGATCTCAACCTTACCGTTTCAGATTATTTCAGTGTAATACTGACTTCTCTAATGGACTGTGTTGTTTAAAAGTTGTAATCCAGGTCAAAGTACTTTGGATTTCAAAAACACTATTTTGAGGAAAAGCACACCATCCCAAACATAGTGACTTTGTCTTAGTTTGTTTGGACTGCTAGAAAAAAAAAATATTCTGGGTATCTTAAACAAGCATTTATTTCTCATAGTTTTGGAGGCTAGGAAGTCCCAAGTCAAGGTGCCAGCAAATTCAGTATCTGATGACAGCCCACTTCTTGGTTCATAGATGGCTGTTTTCTTTCTGGGTCCTCACATGAAGGAAGGAGCAAGCAGCTCCCTGGGGTCTCTTTTATAAGGGCATGAACCCCATTCACAAGGGCTCCACCTTCTTGACCTAATCATATCCTGAGGCCCCACCTCCAAATGCCATCACATTGGAGACTGGTTTCAATATGTGAATATCGGGAGGACACAATCATTCAGTCTTAAAACAAGAAACATTTCTAGACAATCAGGGGTCAGCCAACTGTGGCTCATGGGTCATATCTGACCAGGAGCCAGTATTAATATAACTCAAGAGATAGGAATGGTTTACATATTTTTAAAGTATTATAAACAAACAAAGAAGAATATGAGACAGAGAAGGCACGTGGCTCACAAAGCCTAAAGTATTTATTATCTGACCTTTTCTAGAACTGTGCCCACCTCTGATTTATGTCATGCTTCTCTTGGTCAGAAAATTGCCCTGGGCCCAGCAGTGTGTTTTGTTTGTTTGTTTTTTCTGGTCTTCACTGGGCTCTGTTCCTCACTTGTGGTTAGCAGCCTTTCAGTTAAGAAGTTCTGCCTCTGGGATAATGGCTGTTGATTAGGGGGAGTTGGGAATAACCCAGACTTATCATCCACTAAGTAACCCAGACTTACTCACATGGTGGCTCCAAGAGGGAGGACAGAAGCGCAGAAGGCTTCTCCTTCACATTCTATAGGCCAAAGGAAGTCCCAGGACTCGGGGCTGGGGTGGTGGTTGGAGGGGTGGGGGGTGATGTGAACCTGTGTTTACGAACTGCCATGTGCACAAGACAGGGGCTTCAAGAGCTCTGGACCTTTACCTGGAATTGTAATGAGAAAGCGGAGAGTGGCTTTCTCTTCTTCTCTCTGCTTCGTTCTTAGCTTTTTGTGATCTCCACTTCTGTCTCCATAGATCCCTAGCATCTCTATCCTGGCCACCAGGAGCTCATATAGCACTTCTGGGGAAAATAGGAAAAGGTATCCTTGGCAAGGGAAAAACAGATTAGATTTCAAGCAATGTCATCTCATGAGTAATACCTGCAAACTCAGTTCCAGGAGCCCTGGTCACAGCCTGATTTCAGAGGCCCGTGTGTCTGCTCACTTTGAGGATCAGCTGAAACTAACTCCAGAGAGAATGTGACTATGTCTTATTTCAAATACTTGCTCCTGGCCTCTTTGGAACTCACATGTGACTAATGGTATCCTGAGTCCCAGCACCTACCCTGGGAGAAGGCATCAGTACAAGCTCTGAGAAACAGGACTGGTCAAATTTTTAGATAAAGGTGCAGAGAGCAAACGATTAGTAAGCATTGCTTGGACTCAAGAGTGTATTTTGTGCTGGAAATTGGAGGAAGGCTGAACTTCATTTTATATTTACCTAGAGATTATAAATAACACAAAACACATGTCTATTTCTGCTCTATCTTTTATGTGATATTATATAAACATAACAAATGCCTTACCTAGTCTATAATAAGCTGATTAAACAAAAAGCTTTTGCTTTCGTAACTTTTTCTCAGTGGATGCCTGAATATTGATGTAAATTTTGAAATAGGTTTTTTTCAACCCCTGTATCATTACCTCACTATCTGGAGAGATATAATGCCTGGGAAATTTAATAAAATAACACAAAGATGAGGTAAATATTACTAGATAACAGTTTGCAATGAAAACTATGTAAAATTTACTAGACAGTTTCCTCAAGCATAATTGCACATAATTAAAATGGGCTATGAGATCTGTTATGAATTTTCAACTAATGAAAGCATTTAATTAGTTCTTGAGTAAGAAGAGAGGCTACATAACCAGTATAGATTTTCTTTATTGTCCAAATTCTACTCTTCTGGATGATCTATGCTCTATTTATCCCCTTCCTACTGGTGCTGAGAAATCAATATCTGCTCTTTTTTTAAAGATTCTATTTATTTATTTGAGAGAGAGGGAGAGTACACATGAGTGGGGGGGGCAGAGGATGAGGGAGAGCAGGGAGCCCGATGTGGGGCTCGATCCCAGGACCTGGAGATCATGACCTGAGTTGAAGGCAGATGCTTAACCAACTGAATCACCCAGGTGCCCTTCAGTATCGGCTTTTATACTCTCCTATTCCTTTGGTCACATCTTGCTATCCTCAGTTTCTAAATGCATTATCAAACCACATTATGTAACTTCAAGCTATAAAGTATTTACCGAGGGCATCTCATTTCTGCAAGAAACCAGGGATGTCTTCTCATCATACTTACTCTGTACTGTTTGACTTGCTGGGTGAGGGGGGAAAAACGATCTGCATTTGATTATCACTTTAGCAAAGAAGATCAGTGGGCATTCCATGCCATAGTTCCATTCCACATTCCACATTCCATTCCACACCTCTGTCGTTGGTACAAAAATTCAAAGGTCTTACCATGATAACATTCCATGTCTTATACTGGGGGGATCCTGGCTCATTCTCACTTTCCTGTGTCTTTTACAATATTCTCATTTTAAGGGTAAACTGAAAGGTAAGTTTTTTTAGCAAGCACAGCTGATTCTGAATCCCAATTCCATAACATAATAGCTGGGTAAGACTTGAATAAGACACTTATGTGTTCTTAGTCTTCATTACCACATCTGCAAAATGGAAATAAAAATATGTGTCTTGTTATACTGTTTTGAAGATTAAAAAAAGAAATACCTAGACATTCTGTGTCTGGGACATTTTTAAATTACTGGAAACTATGTTATTTTGTATTTTTAAGTCAAGTGAAGGAAACTCTTTTCCTTTCTCCCTTCATCATCTTCACAGAAGTCAACCAATGACTGTTGCTATTAAAATGCTCTAAGAGAGACTTAGCCTATGAGCGTTTTATACTAAATGAGGGATTAACCTCTCCTTAAATGTTTAGATTAACCTCTCCCTAAATACCTTTAGGATTCACCCACATGTAAAAGAAATCAACACATGTGGTTCAACTATGTTTAGATTTCACTGATTTTTTTTTCTCAGATTATGAAGTATCTAAAGGTACAAAGTCTAGGATTAGTACAGTAGCTTCAATAATATTCCCTTTATCCTTCTGCTCTGCCATCCTGTCACAGAATGGCTGTGGAACTTCTGGGCATTTGTGTCTGGATTCTAGGCTGAAGGAACCTGCCACCATTTATATGTGCAAAAACATCTGCTCATGTCACATGGCAATGCCTATACATTTTGTTGTTTGTTGTCTTTTTGTAAGATAAACATATTGGTCTACCAAATAACATTGGAATTTACAAGTGAACAATGGAAAGTGTTATTAGTGGGCACCTAGCAATTTTTGACACAGATGCCTAGAGACGGTTCAAATCATCTTCTCCAGAAAGATTTTTAGATCTCTTACAATCTGATGAAGGTGTAATGGTAATGTTATCCAAGTAAAATAATTCAGACTTTGGTGAGTACAGTGAGGAGTAAAGCTCTGCCCATGGATTGAATTGTGAGGGAAAGATAGGAATCACCCCCTCTAGGTGAGGGATCCTGTTCCCTTAATAATGATGGGACTATGCCCACACTGTAGATATAAACTAAAAAGTATGGCAGAGTATTCAGACTTAGGACTGAAACACATCTATAAAGGAAACCATTTGAGATGGTCTTAAATTTTGGAGCATTTTCCCCCTCTTGAAGTGTAAGGAGGAGCAGAGTAGATATACTATTTAACTTTTTTTTTTAACCCTTAGTATCTTTTTTTTTTTTATTTTGTTCTATATATCATTAAAATATTAAACACTCACAGAGCCTAATAAGATGGTCTGGGGGATAAATCAGTCCTGAGACAGTAAAAGGAATCCTGGTCCATGGCAAGTCTTGGTCCCTACCGCCTGTTGACATTTGGGGTGAATTATCAGTGATCCCTCAAAGGAATTGTGCACGGAAGTGCCTGGTGGTGAAGTGTGAGGTGGCTCACAGGAAGGAATGATTATGAAGAGCTTGCAGCTAGGTAGGTAGTCCAAGGGTGGAGATAGCTCCATCCCTCCCAAGATGGACTAGAGGAAGAGGTTTCTCGACAACATGGAAGCTGAGATTGGGATACAAGGAAATGAAGAGTGCAGTCTTAGAAAGGATCAAGACTGAATGAATACCAGATCCTGTCCTGCCACAATAAGAAGGTGACCTCGTGTCTCTTGCCCCAGTTCCTACTTCTGTTATATCAAGGCATTATGTCAGATTAGCTTGAAATTCCTTACCTGAAAAATTATTCTGAGAGTGTGAATTTTAATGTAGATCTAATGAGTTTGGAGAGGAGCCAAAATGCTTTACAATAATCAAGGTATGGAATGAGCTGCAGATCAGGTGTTCGCATTCGCTCTTCAGCATGGTTTTGAATCAATTCATCTGGCATCAGGGAAGAGCACCGCATTTCTCTGCACCTGTACTGTAAGGGGTGCTACTAAAAATGTCATTATCAAGCACTTTCCCTATTTCCCAATGGAGACAACATGTTGTCCATTCTACAAGCATTCATAAAGAAATATTCTATACAAATAATGTATACATGGACTGCCAGGGAAAGCTGGCTGGGAAATCATTATCTATTCTGTAAATAATAGAAAAAATGCTACTAAAGTGTTATTAGAGTGCAGAGGAGGAAAAATTTGTTTATGTAGGGAATTAAGATGTCAATGGAAAAGTGGCCTTTGAGCTGAACTTCAAAATATGCTCAGGTTTTAATGGGTGCAGAAAGTGGGGGTGCTGCATTCCCAGTTGAGAGAAGAATAATAGAAACACATGGAGTTATAAATCAAAAGGTTAAAACAGAGAGGTGCAGTGGCAGATCCATAGTGCTAACTGGAGGAAGACTTAGGGATAGTTAGTTATTTTTTTTTCCCTCCCTCCCTCCCTCCCTCCCTCTTTCCATCCCTTCCTCTCTCCTTCCTCCCCCCTCTTTTCCTTCCTTTCTTCCTCCTTCCCTTACTCTCTCCCTTCCTTTTTCCCGCCTCCTTCCTCCTTTCTGCTTCCTCCCCGCCTCTTTCCATGCCTCCTTTCTCCTCTCCCCCTTCTTTCCTTTCTCCCTCCATCATTCCTTCTTTCCCCTCCATCTCTTCCTCCCTCCCTCCCTCCCTCCCTTCCTTCCTTCCTTCCTTCCTTCCTTCCTTCCTTCCTTCCTTCCTTCTCTCCTTCCTTCCTTCCTTCCTTCCTTATTTTCTTTTTAACAGATCAGTAAACTGATTCAAAGAAGGAGAAGGGGTTTATCTAAGGTCACATTATTAGCAGCTAGGTATTGTCACATCTGTAAAATGAGAAGGAGTCAGATCTTAAAGCACTTTGAATTCTACAACAAACGATTGGACTTAGGACTTAATCAGTCAGAAGCTAAAGGTGTAGCACAGCTTGGCTTGGGGTTTAGAAAAATAATTCCAGAACTGGTGGGAAGAATATAATTAGAGTTGGGACAATCAGTAAGAAAGTGGTAATAATTTCTAGGCAATACCTGAGGAATAACACTGTAAAGGGTTGAGAGAAGTTGAACAGTGAAGATTGTTTAAATGTTCACATGTATGAAACCTGAGAAGCCTTTCCACAATATTCCATTCTTTATAGATCTGAATATCTAGGTAATTCTACAGTGACATCATGGTGTCTATAAGATGCTAGATGTAGATAGTTGAATGTTTCCTCTTCTATTCCGATTTGTGAGAGAGAAGGTTGGCTTTACATCTCTTCTTCTTCTATTGCCAGAATGTTGGGTTGGTAGGACAGAGCCACAACTGTTGTTTCTACTGCAACAGTGACTTTCAAATACGCATTTCCAGCATCTGTGCCAGATTGTTTACCTCTCCCCTATCTCCTTCTCTCCCTACTGTCAAATATATCAAACTCCTCAACTCTACTCTGTCCCCCCTTTTTAGTTTCTTCTAAGTTTCATCTCAGAAAACACGTACATTAAGAAAAAAGAGGTGTGCCTGGATGGCTCAGTCGATAGAGCATGTGATGCTTGACTTTGGGGTTGTGAGTTCAAGCCCCATATTGGGTATAGTGCTTACTTAAAAAAATTCGTAAAATAAAATAATGATACATGCTACAATTTGGGGGGAAAAAAACAGAGAGAAGCAATTGAATCATATATCTAAAAAATACTGGATGCTGCGCTAATTGCTCAGGTAAGCCCTACATCATTTTATAGCCTGTCTAGCATGTTACCTACAAGTAATTTCCCCAAACATGTTTTCTATCCTTCAATAGCTAGTACCATACTTCTAAGCTTCTGTTTTCTAATTTGGATGAATGAGTGAGCTTGGCTGAGGGGCTGCATTGTCAAAGCTGATTTATGTTGTTGTCAATTCAAACTGCTTAGCTCTGCAGCTGAAATTATCCTTTATATGCCCATTGTTCAGAGTTCAGAAAAACACCGTCTGTTCTATTTTTCAGCCACAGTCAGGATACAGATTTCCTGTGCTGCTGTTGTTCTTTTCCCTATGCATCAAGCTTTCCTACAATAACATGTGACTTTACTGCAGAGGTTTTTGGAAGCCTCACAGGGAAGGGGAGAGCAGTTTTACAAATGGGCAGCAGTGTGCTGTAGCTGATATATAAAGAATATCTGAAAGCCTGAATAACTACCAGCCATTTTTATTTTCATAGAATACATTCAGGCACTAATGAGAGAAACCAGTTTATTTTTTCATTATAGGATAAGCCATCAAAACAGTAGGTCTTTCGTAGAAAAGACAAAGACAGCAGCATGGCTGAAGTATATGTAAAGTATGCTCTTGATTTTTCTGTGGGAAGCCCTGAGTGATTTCTCCAACAGTAGGGAATGGGGCTTTTCTATATATGCCTTTCCTTGACCAATCAGAATCCAAATAGAAAACAAAAGCTATACTCAAATTAGAGTAATTTGAGAAAAGTTTGTTTGTAAATGAATGGTAAAAGGTGAACCAAAAAGGAGCCTGCATTGATCTTGGGAAAACTTGCTACTCTTACCACCCTAGACCTGAGTGAATTGAGTGGTTATTGGAATGGAGAACTAGAGAGCTATACAGAGAGCTACTTTGAGAGAAGGAGTGGGGTTTGGTCACAGGGACACTGCTAGCCCCAACTGTCTCAAGGAGGAAGCTAGAGGAACATAGAAGCACCTACTTTCCTCCCTTCCTCACATCTATTGGAGCTTTGCATTGGCTAACCAGAACCGGAAAGCAGTGCAAAGAATCCCAGTGCTACTTCTATAGTTTACAACTCAGCCTCCAAGTAAAAAAAAAACAAAACAAACAAACAAAAAAAAGCAAGATGGCGTATGGAGAGGGGCAATCTGAAGAGACAAACAGAAGTAACCCGGTAAATTATTTGTTACAGTTTCCAGTACTTATTTTCTCCTTGAAGTCATTTTTGCTGAAGATTAACATCTTAGCCACTCAATCAATCACTGCATTTTGTTCAAGTTCAAACTGATTTATATCCAGTACTCTTTTTTTTTTTTTCTACATACTTGGTGTTTTTAGATGAATGCTTAAGAAATAGCCCAAGGCTTGGCCTATGACAACACACATGGCCAAGGAATCAGCTCAGAGAGACAGAAAAAGGGTCTTCACCAACTGTATCACCTCTCAGCATGGTCACAAAACGTTTTCCAGTTCTTTACCTTATCCAGTTCTCACAAGACCATGGGTCGGGCAATTCTATCCGTGCACCTGAGATGAAAAAGCGGAAGTCGAGAAGCTGATTTTTCTTGGGTAGCTCAGTAGTTCTGCTGTGAGTTCTACATGCTTGGTCCTGGGTCTCTGCATTCCTTGGGTCTGGAGAAGCTGCTGTCAGAATGCTGCCTCTAATGTACGTTACTATTTAGAAGTTTTCATCACTTTGAAAAAAATTATACAGATCTTGCTTAGATATAACAACTCAAATTTTGAGAAGTGAGTCATTTATAATAACCAGCAAGCATCTGAATAAGTGGCATCTGGGTGGTTCAGAGTTACAGTTACATCTGTTGGACTGAAATGATTTATCTTTAGCCTCAGCATTATTCAGAGATTTCATATTACTTGAGAGCCAAACTGTCCTCTGCAACTCATACCCTTATGCATAAGGACTGTCTTAGGAGTTCTCTATCCACTTTTGCTAAAAGAGGAAGGACTCTTTTTTTTTTTTTTCCAAGTGAAGCCAGCTTCTCCTAAGATCATCATTTTATTATTATTAGGCTTAAAATTCTCCTTTTTCCCCACAGAGGATTGCTAGCACCATATATATAGCTTGTCAAAAATTTTGAAGATTTTCTCTTGGTTAAGGGCTTAAAATTATCCCTGGACCTAAAATGAGGGTCACATTTTCTTTCCTGATTTTAATGACAGTTTAAATCACTTTTGCTTTTAGCCATCCCTGTATTCCCAAAGTGAGATCCTATGTTTCCCCCACTGTGCATAGAAAGGTTAGACTCAAACTGGAAGTTAACATTTTGTTATTAAGCACTTTGTAAAACATCAAACATGAGCATTCACCTGGAGATGAAGAATATATTGTAAGAATGGTCCTTTTCTTTCCACTTTATAATGTAAATCAAACTGAAGAATTCATGGACTTTTCCATTTTGCAGTTAGTTAACTTTCAATAGTTTCTTAGTAAAATGCATTTTAGAAAAAAATTCAATGAAGTCGTTTTTTGAACTTCTTTCTTCCCACATTTGTGCTAAGGAACAAGAAACAATCACAGCAATGAATTAATTACTCTAATAACATCTCTCACAATCACATTCTTTCAATAACAAGGGTCTATTTCCTTCTTGTATTGAAGAACAGCCAATCAAAATACAGAGATAATTGTTCTAAAACCTCCTTGCACTCTCTTTTAATATAATTATTTTAAATACCTAGGGAGAAAAACTAAGGAGGCACAATCAGAGGAGGAATTAATTACTCTATTAACTTTGCTTTTACTCAGTTTCAGTTATTCACAGTTCTGGAAGTGGCCCTCCAGAGGTCATCATTCCATGTATCTGCCACCTGTCAGGGATGCTTCTAAGCTGTGCAGACAGATGGGTACCCTCCTAATGTTTTTGCTCCACCATGTAGGTTTCATTTTTTTTTTTCTTTCTCTCTCTTTCATTATTCCTTTTTTTTCTGTGGCTTCTGGGCTATAATTACCCAGAAGAATAAAAAGTATATATTTCTTCATTTTTCATTCTGTTCAGGGCCTCCTCCAATTACTTCAAGATAATACACTATATCAAATGCATACTTCATTAAAGCTAGAACTTATTTTTGGAAAGGTGGCATGTCTTTAAAAATTTGTTTCTATTTTGAAGATGTAATCTAAAATACTGCAAGATGGATAATGATAGCACTCAGGAAACACTTCAGGGAGTAGAAAAAGAAAAAAGAGACATGTTGGGAATACTGCCTTATTCCTACTACTGGCCATAAGTTACATTTTGAACAATGACATTTATTGTTGAGATTCTCTTTAGTCTCCTGCATGTTTATTACGTTTTAAAGATTCCCCTAGACATTTAAAAAAGAGAATAAAAATAAATTGTTCAAAATAAAAGTGATCATGTTTTTGTGTTTTGTTTTAATCTAGTGCAGCAGTATTCTTTTGGAAAAAAAAACTGTAAAATAATTGAAAGAGTCTGTTTGGGGGAATATTAGAGGAAAACTCCTTTAACCTTATCCCATAGAATAAATGACCATTGTAACAGGTCCTATCTCCATATTCTCATGCTTCCTCCTTCTCAGCACTCGAGAGTCCAGAATTTGAGTTTAAAAATGAGATGTAAGTTATAATCTTTGAATCTGCATCTAGAGCCATAATGATTCTGATTTTGAGGATTTTTGGAACAGAGAACAAGTAATAATAGCTCTTTGTCCAGAGACACTGTGTAGCCAGGAGCTTCTGTGGAACTGAATTCAAAGGATTAGATATTTCATACATCAGTCCGGATTCATGTTGAAAGATGCCTAATGACCTCAGGTATTATATTTCCTCTATGTATCTTTTGCTCCTGTAGGATTCTTCTGAAGGATTAATTAGCAATACTGCAGCATCTTCAGCACTGGCTTTTATTATTATATTCATTCCTCTTTGCACTCTACAATGAGGATGTTCATGAACTCACAAAGAGAAACAGACTTGAGTTATGTTCTATCTGTTGCTTAAGTTTATTTGACATCAAACCTGCCCCCAAAATAATGAATATGCACAGAAGCATTAGCTTTTGCTATAAACAAACACCTCAAAACAGTGGCCTAAAGCAATAACCATTTTATTTAGTTCAGTTATATGAGTTGGCTTGATGTTTCTCCTTATGCATCGCTGGTCGCCTGGTGAACTGGCTGGTGGTTGGATAATCCGTCTACATGGTCTCATTTGGAAGTTAGGTGGTTGAGGTCTGACTGGTCTACAGGGGACCAACACAGTCTCCTGTCTTCCAGCAGACCATCCCAAGCTTCTTCACATGGTGTACTGTGTTGAATTATGCTTCTTCAGAATTTATGTCCACCTGGAACCTCAGAATATAACCTTATTTGGAAATAGGATCTTTGCAGACACAATTAGTTAAGATGAGGTTATAATGGATTAGGGGTGGGCTCTAGAACAAATAACTGGTATCCTTATAAGAAAGCAAGAGGACACAGAGACACACACCGAGAAGGCCATGTGAAGATGGAGGTAGAGATTGTAGTGATACAGTTATAAGTCAAGGTAAGCCAAGGATTGCTGGGGGACACCAGAAGTTAGGGGAAGTATAGCACAGATTTCCCTACATGATCATTAGAAAGAACCAGTCCTGCTATCACTGTGGTTCTAGTCCTCTAGCCTCCAGATGTGTGAGAAATTAAATGTTTTCCTTTGTCAGTGCCAATTTGTGGCGCTTTGTTATGGAAGCTCCAGGAAACTAATACATGGTGATTTCAGGATTCCAAAAAGAGAAAAGGTAAGTAAACCTAATGTACAAGTGCTTTCTAAGTCTTTTAGTCACATTTGTTAACATCTCATAGGCCCAAGTAAGTCATATGGTTAACCAGAGTGAAGGAATGAAAAATCAATAGTCTCCAGTTCTTGATAGAAGGGGCTGTAAGCCACATTGTAAAGAGCCATGGGCACACATGAGGATGACATCTGGCTGTTTTTTTGTTTTTTCGCATTCTACCTCTGCACAGTTGACATGTGGCTCCTACACTATCTAGCATATGGCTCAAGTTTGCCCCTAAATTGCATGTTCTTTTGAAATGCTAAGGACATTATTTATTTAATTGATAAAAAGACCAGTTTGGGGGACCTGGCCATCTAGGCTTTTGGATTCACAGACCAGAAATACAGCCTTTTGTGAGAATGAACTGAAATTTAGATTTCAATTAGACATTTTGACTAGACAGTTACAAAACAGAAACTTGCATAGTTGTCTTATTAGCATAAAGACCTCCTAGAAGACAGATTCGACCAGATTTCCTAAGGTCGTGTTGTGTTTCTCTAATTTTGCTTGTTTTCTTACATGGCTATATCAATTTTATAAAAAGGCATAAGTGACTAGTAACACAGCATCTTTCTTATTGTCAATTTCTTTTGATGCACTGAAACATTAAGAAAATAATTCCCTACAATTTCTTATATATGTTTGTTCAGATGATGTACTCCTCACTAAACTTAAATTTGAATGACTTTTTTCTTTTGAAAATGACGTAAGGGACATTACTAAGTCAAATGATGAAATTTTTAGGTGGATCTTAGGGTTGCCTGGGTAGCTCAGTCCTTAAGGCTCTGCCTTCAGTTCAGGTCATGATCCCAGGGTCCAGGGATTGAGCTCTGGTGTCAGGCTCCCTGCTCAGCAGGAAACTTGCTTCTCTGTCTCCCACTTCCCCAGCTTGTGTTCCCTCTCTCACGGTCTCTCTCTCTCTCTCTGTCAAATAAATAAATAAAATGTTTTAAAAATAAATACTTAAAAAAATTTTATGTGGATCTTAGACCAGAAAAAATTACTGTATCAATGTAAATTTATAAATACTAAGTATTAAGGGTATTAGGGACAAGTATACAACTAACTTTCAATTACTTCAGAAAAAAATATGTAAATATACACATAAGACATGCGATAAATATTAACAATAAGTAAATAGAAGTAACAGATGTTCTTATTACTTTTTTTACTATTTTAATTTTTGCAACATCTTTAAGTTTGAAATCACTTCAAACATAAAACTTCGCATTAATAATATTTTATTATTTTACAAAATCAAATGACAATCAAGTCATGGCAATTCTAATTTCTCATATTTCCTCTCTAACACTGTTTTGAATTTTTTTTTTTAATTCCTAGGAAAGCGGTGACATTGCCTTATGTGGGAAGATTTCTATCAGGTCAGCTCAACTTTAGAAAGGCCAAGTTCTTATGATTTTTTTATACTCATGCAGAGGGTCTAAGTAGGCAGGCAATCTGTCAGGCTGCACCAGATGTCCCAGCTATTAAGTTGATCTACTACCCAGTGCCCACACTCTCTCAAAAGGCAGGCTAATGGGGGAGAAAAACAGGTAAGTGAAATGTCAAGGAGAACAGCAGTAAAAGCTCTGAATTGTATTCTGGTCTGCTTTGTAAACAGGAAGATGGATAGAAAGTAGAAGCATTATGTTCAATGGCTCTCAGTGAACATGGAAAAAAAAACTTTTTCTATATTAACAAATGGCATTAGGTATATTCATGCATCCTTTTTATCACAACCAGCACAGTCATGCAGTCAGAAACCCAATGATGAATAAGAAAAATTGTCAATGTCTTAAACATAATTTATTCAGTAACCAGTTTGTCAGGAAGGCTCAATGTGGTGGGTTTAAAGGTGAAATGGCTTTATTTTTTCCATCACACCTTTGTCGGATTTCACATTGCTATCCATTAATGATATGTGAATTCCGCAGCTTTCCATTCACTCAGTTATTAGAATTTGGATCATGTTAAAGCTTTAAAAACCAAGCCAATTCACTGGCAGTTATTAAAATTTGGCCCATTTTAAAGCTTCAAAATCAAACTCAATTTAAAATTCATTTCCTCACCGTACTCTTTGTAATCCCCCATTCTCTTCCTAGCATCACTGGTGGCCAGTGCAAGTTTGAGCTGGGATGCTGACTGTAGACAGAGTAAGATTTCTGACTCTGAGACCCACACACCTCTTCTAGTCCAGCTCATCGAGAGAGCTGCAGAGGAGAGGGGAAGCATAAGTGAAATTTCTCCTTCATTAACCAGATAAAATTTTAATGCTCTTACATGGACCACTCCTGTTGTTTGGCCAACACTGGCTGACACTTGTCCTCTAAAAGTCTTGCTTTTCTTATGCATCTCATGTGATGTCTGTTTAACTTATCACATTGTGAGTTACCTCTCCTTGCTCCTGAATTTGGAGATCTTTTTTTTTTCTTTTATTGACATATAATGTATTATTTGTTTCAGGGGCACAGGACTGCAATTCATCAGTATTGCACAATTCTCAACACTCACCATAGCACACACCCTCCCCAATGTCCATCACCCAGCCACCCTATCCCTACCGCCCTCCTCCCCTCAAGCAACCTTCGGTTTGTTTCCAGAGATTAAGACTCTCTTATGGTTTGTCTCCCTCTTCAATCCCATCTTGTTTCATTTTTCCCTCTCTTCCCCCCAGAACCCCCTGCCTTGCCTCTTAAATTCCTCATATCAGAGAGATCATATGATAATTGTCTTTCTCTGACTGACTTATTTCACTAAGCATAATACCCTCTAGTTCCTTCCATGTTGTTGCAAATGGGAAGATTTGTGTTTTTGATGGCTGCATAGTATTCCATTGTATTAATACCCCACTTCTTCTTTATCTATTCATTTGTCAATGGACATCTAGGTTCTTTCCATACTTTGGCTATTGTGGACATTGCTGCTGTTATACTTGGGTGCATGATCCCCTTCGGATCATACATTTGTATTGTTAGGTTAGATACCCAGTAGTGCAGTTGCTGGGTAGCTCTATTTTCAACTTTTTGGGGAATCTCAAATACTGTTTTCCAGAGTGGCTGCACCAGCTTGCATTCCCACCAACAATGTAGAAGGATTCCCCTTTCTCTGCATCCTCTCCAACACCTGTCATTTCCAGACTGGTTAATTTTAGTTCTTCTGATTGGTGTAAGATGGTATCTCATTAGCATATTGATTTCTGTTTCCCTGATGCTGAATGATGTTGAGCACTTTTTCATGTGTGTGTTGGCCATTTGGATGTCTTCTTTGTATAAATGTCTTTTGATGTCTTCTGAGCATTTCTTGATTAGATTATTTGTTCTTTGGGTGTTGAGTTTGATAAGTTCTTTATAGATTTTGGATACTAGCCCTTTACCTGCTATGTCACTTGCGAATATCTTCTCCCATCCTGTTAGTTTTCTTTTGGTTTTGTTGACTGTTTCCTTTCCTCTGCAAAAACTTTTGATCTTGATGAAGTTCCAATAGTTCATTTTTGCCCTTGTTTCCTTGCCTTTGACAATGTTTTTAGGAGTAAGTTGTCATTGCTTGTTTTCTTCTCAAGGATTTTGATGTATCCCTGTCTCACATTGAGGTCTTTCATCCATTTCAAGTCTTTTTTGTGTGTGTAGTGCAAGAAAATGGTCCAGTTTCATTCTTCTACATGTGACTGTCCAATTTTCCCAACACCATTTGTTGAAAAGACTGTCTTTTTTCCTTTGGATATTTTTTCCTGCTTTGTTGAAGATTAGTTAACTGTAGAGTTGAGAGTCCATTTCTGGGCTCTCTATTCTGTTCCATCGATCTATGTGTCTGTCTTTGTACCAGTGCCATACTGTCTTGATGATTACAGCTTTGTAATAGAGCTTGAAGTCTAGAATTGTGATGCCACCAACTTTGGTTTTCTTTTTCAACATTTCTCTGGCTATTGGGGATCTTTTCTGTTTCCATATAAATTTTAGGATTATTTGTTCCATTTATTTGAAAAAGTTGGTGGTATTTTGATAGGGATTGCATTAAATGTGTAGATTGCTCTAGGTAGCATACACATTTTCAGAATATTTGTTCTTCCAACCCATAGCATGGAATATTTTTCCATTTCTTTGTGTCTCCCTCAATTTCTTTCATGAGTATTCTATAGTTTTCTGAGTACAGATTCTTTGCCTCTTTGGTAAGGCTTATTCCTAGGTATCTTAGGGTTTGGGGTGCAATTTAAATAGGATTGACTCCTTAGTTTCTCTTTCTTATGGCTTGTTGGTGTATAGAAATGCAACTGATTTCTGTGTACTAGTATACCCTGACACTCTGCTGAATTCTTGTATGTGTTTAACAGTTTTGAAATGGAGTCTTTTGAGTTTTCCTCATAAAGTATATCATCTGCAAAGAGTGAGAGTTTGATTTCTTCCTTGCTAATTTGGGTGCCCTTTATTTCTTTTTTTTTTGTCTGATTGCTGAGGCTAGGACTTCTAGTACTATGTTGAATAACAGTGGTGATAGTGGGCAGCCCTGCCATGTTCCTGACCTTAGGGGAAAAGCTCTTAATTTTTCCCCATTGAAAATTATATTCTCTGTGGGTTTTTCATAAATGGCTTTTATGATATTGAGATTTGTACTTTCTGTCCCTACACTGTGAAGAGTTTTGAACAAGAAAGGATGCTGTACTTTGTCAAATGTTTTTCATCATCTATTGAGAGTATCATATGTCTCTTGTTCTTTCTTTTATTAATGTATTGTGTCACACTGATTGATTTGTGTATATTGAACCAGCCTTGCAGTCCAGGAATAAATTCTACTTGGTCATGGTGAATAATCCTTTTAAAGTACTGTTGGATCCTATTGGCTAGCATTTTGGTGAGAATTATACATTCATGTTCATCAGGGATATTGGTCTTTTTTTCTCCTTTTTGATGGGGTCTTTGTCTGGTTTTAGGATCAAGGTTATGCTGGCCTCATAAAATGAATTTGGAAGTTTTCCTTCCATTTCTATTTTTTGGGAAATAGTTTCAGGAGAATAGGGATTAATTCTTCTTTAAACATTTGGTAGAATTCCCCCTGGGAAGCCATCTGGTCCTGGGATCTTGTTTTTTGGGAGATTTTTGCTTACTGCTTCAATTTCCTTCCTGGTTATGGATCTCTTCATGTTTACTATTTCATCCTGGTTCAGTTTTGGTAGTTTATATGTCTCTAGGAATGCATTTGTTTCCTCCATATTGTCAAATTTCTGGTGTACAGTTACTCATAATATGTTATTATAATTGTTTGTATTTCTTTGGTGTTGGTTGTGATCTCTCCTCTTACATTCATGATTTTATTAATTTGAGTCCATTCCCTTTTCTTTTTTTTTTAAGATTTTATTTATTTATTTGACAGAGAGAAACACAGCTAGAGAGGGAACATAAGCAGGGGAGTGAGAGAGGAAGAAGCAGGCCTCCCATTGAGTAGGGAGCCCGATGTGGGGCTCAATCCCAGGACTCCGGGATCATGACCTGAGCTGAAGGCAGTTGCTTTACCAACTGAGCTACCTAGGGCCCCCTCCCTTTTCTTTTTGATAATTCTGGCCAGGGATTTATCAATCTTATTAATTCTTTCAAAGGACCAGCTCCTAGTTTCCTTTATCTATTCTACTTTTCTTTTGGTTTTTATTTCATTGATTTCTGCCCTCATCTTTACTATTTCTCTTCTCCTGCTGGGTTTAGGCTTTCTTTCCTGTTCTTTATCCAGCTCCATTAGGTGTAGGGTTAGATTATATATTTGAGACCTTTCTTGTGTATTGAGAAAATCTTGTATTGTTATATATTTTCCTCTCAGGATCACCTTTACTTTATTCAAAGTCTTTGAACAGTTTTGTTTTCATTTTCATCTGTTTCCATGATTTTTTTTAAATTTTTCTTTAATTTCCTGTTGGACCCATTTATTCTTTAGTAGGGTACTCTTTAGCTTCCATGTATTCGAGTTCTTTCGAACTTTCTTCTTGTGGTTGGGTTTTAGTGTCAAAGAACTCTGTTCTGAAAATATGCAAGAACTGATCCCAATCTTTTAGTACCAGTTGAGACCTGATTTGTGACCCAGGATGTGATCTACTCTGGAGAATGTTCCATGTGCACTAGAGAAGAATGTGTATTCTGTTACTTTCAAATGGGATGTTCTGAATATATCTGCAATGCCCATCTGGTCCAGTGCGTCATTGGAAGCCTTTATTTCCTTGTTTGTTGCTCTTTTCTTAGATGATCTGTCTATTACAATGAAGAGGATGTTAAAGTCCTCTACTATAAGTATACTGTTGTCCATGCATTTCTTTGATTTTTTTTTTGAAGATTTTATTTATTTATTTGACAGAGAGAGAGAGATCACAAGTAGGCACAGAGGCAGGCAGAGAGAGAGGAGGAAGCAGGCTCCATCTAAGGAGTCTTGTTTTGTTTTGTTTTGTTTTGCTTAAAATATTTTATTTATTTGACAGAGAGAAACACAACCAGAGAGGGAACATAAGTAGGGGGGGGTGAGAGAGGGAGAAGCAGGCTTCCTGCCAAGCAGGGAGCCTGATGTGGGACTCAATCCCCGGTCTCTGGGATCATGACCTGAGCAGAAGGCAGTTGCTTAACCAACTGCGCCACCCAGGTGCCCCTAGGTCTTGTTTTTTTATCCATCTGGTACTGTGTCTTTTGGTTGAGGCATTTAGCTCATTTACATTCAGGGTAACTATTGAAACGTGTGAATTTAGTGCCATTGTATTGCCTATAAGTTTGGAGATCTTAAATGGGACCAGATAACTCAAGCTTGCTGCGATTTGACTTATGAGAAACTCACATTTTTTTCCCAGGTGCCCACTGTCCATGTGCCAATTCAATCTAATTCTCTTATGTCCTTGAAAAGACTCAGTGGATTTAAGTGTCCTTTGCCCAAGCAAGTGTCTAACCAAACAATGGAAAGTTAACTCCTCCCAATCTTGTAGCCATTCTTAATTACTTGTGATCAACTTTCATTTTCTTTTACAAGGAATAGCTACTTTATTTTTCCTATCTACAATCTTGAAATACTTTGAATCCAAATCAAATATGACACAAATATATTTAACATATTTCTGATACAAAAATATTTTTTTTTCTCTATGTTCTAGTTCAAGTGTCCTGGGGGGGGAGGAGGGTGTCTTGAAAATTTCTCATAGGGAGCTTGGAACTCCATTATCATTCAGCTATAACAAGGCACTCCATTCCCATCCCATTCTCACTAGGGGGAAGATAGAGTAGGGAAAAATGGGGAGCTGGGATTGCCATTTATGCTGGGTAATAATAAACCCCTTTGCAATTCCACCCATTCCATTTCTCTATCCCCCACATGGGCATGACAGTGGAGACTTCTATTCCCAGCTGGTGGTAATGAGTATTGTGTTTCTTCTTTCTTTCTCCAATGGGTTGATGTCAGAGGGTTTCTAGTGGAGAGTTAGGAGTTTTATAGCCACTCTGCTATAACTAGAACATTCACAACATGATGTAACCATTGCCCTGATCCCATATAGTAACCTAGTATCCCTAGTCCTACTCAGCAGTAATAACAAGGCTTTTTGCCTGCATATTAATGGAGATTGGTTGGGAAACCTAGACTTTCACCTTCACCTGGCAGGAATGAGATACATTACTCTTTCCCTAATGCAATAGTAGTACCACTACTAGTAGTAACACATGCAATGGAGTACCACTTAAAAATTAAGATTTCAATAAGATTCAGGTAGTACCCAAAATTCCAGGTTCAAATTAAAAAACAGTTACCTATCATATCAAGAACTGTGAAAATAACTGGTTGAGAAAAAGACAATTAACAGACACCAAAAGAAAAGTGACATGAATACTAGAATTCTCTGACAAGAATCCTTTTTAGAAAACTTTATGTTTTAGACTACTTTGATTTACAGAAAAATTTACAGAAAAATTAATACAATATACCACACCTCCAGTTTCTCTTATTATTATTATATTAGTATGATGCATTTACCACAACAAATGGACAATTACTTTTACATTGTTATTAACTGAAATCCATACTTTAATCTGACATTCTTATTCTTTGCCTGTTATCTTTTTCTTTTCCTGTATCCTTTCTAGGATTCCACATTATATTTGGTTTTTGTATCTCTTTAAACACTTCTCAGTGACACTTTTTCACACTTATTTTTTATGACCTTGACCATTTCAAGGAATTCTGGTCAGTGTCTGTAGGGTTCCCCTCTATCAGATTCTGCCTCCTATTTTTCTGACTGGTGCTATGACTTTATGAGAGGAAGGTCACAGAGGTAAAGTGCCATTTTTATCACATTGTTACAAGAAAACCTACTATCTACATGATTTGTTGCCTTTGGTATTGACTTTGATTTATTGGCAGAGATGGTGTTTGGTATTTCCACTGTAAGGTTACTCCACCCCCTTTCCATACTCTAGACTTTGAAAGAAATACTTTTTATGCAAAACTGAGACATAAAGAGTGGGGACTTATGGTTGCCTACCAGAGCACCTACATAAATTATTTTGAATTCTTCTGCAAGTGAGATTTGTCTTCTTTATTAATTAATTAATGAAATCATTGATTTATATCAGTATGAATACTGATTTTTTACTTTGGGTTATGATATAATACTACTTTATTTATTTTGTTGCTCAAATTGTTCAGGATTTGGTCATTGGAAGCTTTTTCAGTTGGCCTCTGGGCCCATTCCTTTTCAGCTTTTTCAGTGAGTGGAGAAAAGAAATGTCTGTGTTTATACTAATCTGTATATACAAATATTTATAAATATTTCTATGTTTAATTACCTCTATAGTAAACAAAACATAATTTTGTATTCATGTATGTCTCTAATTCTAAACCATTAACATAGCTCATTCTTTTTTTTTTTTAAGATTTTGTTTATTTGACAGAGAGAAACACAGCCAGAGAAGGAACACAAGCAGAGGGAGTGAGAAAGGGAGAAGCAGGCTTCCCGTTGAGCAGGGAGCCCAATGTGGGACTCAATCCTGGGTCTCTGGGATCATGACCCGAGCCGAAGGCAGTTGCTTAACCAACTGAGCCACCAAAGCACCCCAACATAACTCATTCTTGATTCTGGTCCTTGCTTACATGTGAATTTCACTCCAATGATTAAAAAAAAAAAAATGGCTGCCACTATCCACCATCTATTTCATTAATTATTCAATCCTAGTATACATGTATAGTGGTTTCCAGTGTAAAGACAAATAGACCAGTGACAATGTATCTAGCTCGGAAATAAACCTACATAAATATGTTCAATTGATCTTCAACAGAAGTACTCAGAATATACAATGAGGGCAGGATATGTATATAAAGTTAACTGAATACAAAATGGGGAAAGGATAGTGTTGAGAAAATGGATTTCCATATGCAAAAGAATGAAATTGAATCCTTATCTCATGCAATAGACAAACAATCAAAATGAACTAAGGACTTAAACATGAAACTTGAAACTATGAAACTCCTTGAAGAAAACATAGGTGGAAAACTTCAGGACATTGCTCTTGGCAATTATTTCTTGAATATGACACTAAAACCACAAACAAAGACAAAAATAGACAAATGGGACTACCTCAAACTAAAAAGCTTTTGTACACCAAAGGGAACAATCAACAGAGAGAAAAGTCATCCTGTGGATGGGAGAAAATATTTGTAAACTGTATATCTTTTTTTTTTTAAGATTTTATTTATTTGACAGAGAGAAACACAGCTAAAGTGGGAACATAAGCAGGGGGAGTGAGCGAGGGAGAAGCAGGCTTCCCGCAGAGCATGGAGCCTGATGCAGGGCTCCATCCTGGGACTCTGGGATCATGAGCTGAGCTGAAGGCAGACACTTAAGGACTGAGCCACCCAGGTGTCCTATGTAAACTGTCTGTCTGATAAGGTGTTAATATCCAAAATATATAAGGAGTTTCTATAGCTTAATAATGGAACAACAAATAATTCAATTTTAAAAGTGGATGGAGGATGTGAATAAAAATATTTCTCGAAAGAAGATATATAAATTGTCAATAGGTATATGAAGGATAGTTAGCATCACTCATCATCAGGGAAATGCAAATCAAAACCATGATGAGATATTACTTCTTACCTTTTATAATGGCTAGGATTAAAAAAAACAAAAAAACAACAAAAAAAGCGTTGGAGAGAATGTGGAGCAGTTAGAACCCTTGTATACTATTGATAGGAATGTAAGATGGTGTAGCTGCTATGGAAAACAGTATGGAGGCTTTTCAAAAATTGAAAATAGAACTACCAAATGATCTAGTAATCCCACTTTGGGGTTTTATCCCAAGAAACTGAAATCAGGATCTTGAAGAGATTTCTGCATTCCTCTGATGAATATCTGCATTCTCGTGAGACATTATCCACAACAACGAATACATAGAAGGAACCAGAATGTCCATCAGTAGATGAATGGATAAGGAAAGTGTGGTATACATAAGGCTGAAAATAGTGTGTGTGTGTGTGTGTGTGTGTGTGTGTGTGTGTATAATTTTCAGCCTTAAACAGAAATCCTGCCATATGCAGCAACTTGGATGAACCTGAAGGACATCTTGCCAAATGAAATAAACCAGTTACAGAAGAACAAATATTTCATGATTTTAGATCTCTTTTATATGACAGATCTAAAATAATCAAGCACATAGAAATAGAGAATAGAATAATGATAGCCATGGGATAGGGGAAGAGAAGAATGGAAAGTTTATGTTCAATGATTATGCAAGATAAGTAAGTTCTAAAGATCTGCTACAAGACATTGTGACTATAGTTAATGCCATATTGTGCACTTAAGATTTTGATAAAAGGCTACATCTTATGTTGTGTTTTTGTTATAATACATACATGCATACATATATAAGCAATTAAAATTGAGACTGACCGAAGGAAAGAGAGAAGACAAAAATTACTGATATCAGGAATTAACTAGAGGATAGTAAAGACTCTAGAGAAATCAAATACTCTACTACAAATAACTCTACACACGTAAATTTGAACAACTTAGATGAAATGGACCTAAACATCAAAAACCACAAAGTTAACCACGTGGTTAAAATAGATAATTTGAATAGTTCTACAACTTGAATTTCTTTTTTCCTTTTTTTCCCTTTTTTATTTAAATTCCTATTAGTTAACATACAGTGTAATATCTGCTTCTGGTGAAGGAAATTGGAATTTTTAAAAAGATTTTATTTATTTATTTATTTGACAGAGAGAGAGAGATCACAAGTAGGCAGAGAGGCAGGCAGAGAGAGAGGAGAAAGCAGGATCCCTGATGAGCAGAGAGCCTGATGCACAGGCAGGCCTTGATCCCAGGACCCTGATATCATGACCTGAGCCAAAGACAGAGGCCCATACCCACTGAGTAATAGGTACTCAGTAATTGAATTTTTTTGCATTTATCAGTATTTATTATGATCTGAAAGTCAAAACTATTTAAAAAGACAAACACAGGGTGTCTGGGTGTCTCAGATATTTAAGCCTCTGACTCTTGATTTTGATTCAGGTCATATTATCAGGGTCTTGAATTGGAGCCTGGTGTTGGGGTCTCTGCTGGGCACAGAGCTTACTTGAGATTCTCTCTCTGCCTCTCCTTTTGCCTCTCTCCCCTATCTCAAAGAAACAAAAATGGACAAACACAGAGATCCTCTTCTCTGCTTCATCTATCCCACTTCCCTTCCTGCTGTATGCAACCCTTTAAATTGCATTCTTGTTTTACTTTCCAGCAGCTTTATGCAAATATATGCATATGTTCTTTTTTTTTCTTTTTTTTATTAGTTGCAGGATAGAATTTCGTGATTCGTTGGTTGCAAATAACACTCAGTGCTCATTATATCATGTGTCCTCCTTGATGTCCGTCACCTAATTATCTCTTCACCCTACTCACCTCCCTTCCTTCAACCCTCAGATTGTTTCCTAGAGTTCAGCATCTCTGATGGTTTGCTTCCCTCTCAATTTCCATTTTTATTTTATTTTTCCTTCCTTTCCTTTATGTTCAACTGAAAATCCCATGAAAAAGAAATCTCTAGGATTAAATGCTTTTACTATAGAATTCTATCAAATGTTTTAAAAAGAATTATCAATACTCTATCATCTCTTCCAGAAAATAGAGGAGCAAAGGATATTTCCCAAGTCATTTTATGAGACCTATTGTTACTACTTTGACACCAAAACCAGAGAAAGTTGATACAAAAAGAAAAAGAAAAAAAAAGTGAAACAAATCCTACATGTCCCACCATGAACATGAATCATAAATTCTTAAGAAAATACCACCAAATATAGTTCAGCAATACAGTGAATAAAAGATGAGTATATATCATGACCAAGTAGGACTTGGTCTCCGGGCACTAGAAATAAAGAAGGACTTTTTCAATTTGAAAAGGAAACCTGCAAATAATCTATAAATAATAGAATACTGGAATAATACTGGAAGACTGAATATTTTACCCCCAAGATTTGAATCAAGCCAAGAACGTTCACTCTCACCACTGGCATTTAACATCATATTGGATGTCTTAGAATAATGAGACAAGGGAAGGAAACAAAATGCATATAGAACATGAAGGAAATAATTGACACTTTCTCTATATGCAGGTGACATAATAATCTTCATAGAATATCCCAAGAATCTGCAACCAACAGCAAAAACTCCTAGAACTAATAATTCAGTTCAGCAAAGAAATAGTGTACTATTTAAGACAAACATGTAAAACTCAATTGTATTTTTATATATTCATAATAGGCATGTGGAAACTGAAATTCAAAATGCAATATTATTTAAGATAGTTCAAATAATAAAATACTTAGGTGTAAATCTAACAAAATATGCATGAGACTTAGATTTTGAAAATAACTCTATATTAATACACATAATATTGTATTTAGTTGTTTATATATCTCTTTCCCAAACTACAGTTGTTTAGTAGAAGTCATATTTAAACATTTTTGTATGTCAGTATTAAACATTCTTATTCTGTGAATGTTATGCTTTACAAAGAGACTAATAAATAGATGAAATAGTGACAAGCATGCATTTGGAGCTTTGACATGTAGAACTTAGTTTGGTAGTTAAACATCTTTTAATTGTGAAGTCCAGGCAGTGGAAATTAACACTGCCTCATGACTTCTGTGCCATTGTGAGGA
This sequence comes from Spilogale gracilis, assembly GCA_004023965.1. Taxonomy (NCBI): domain Eukaryota; kingdom Metazoa; phylum Chordata; class Mammalia; order Carnivora; family Mephitidae; genus Spilogale; species Spilogale gracilis. The sequence continues at coordinate 81,148 of PITA01008737.1, forward strand.
GTAGACTTTATTGTGATTAGAATCTTCAAATTGCCTTACAGCTTTCTCTTTACTACCCTATTCTCTCCTAAACATGCTTGAACTTTAGGTCTGCTAAAAAGACAAGGAGGGACTGATGTAAGAAGATTAAAAAAAAAAAAAAAAGAATTTGGATGTGTAGGAAGCCTGTGGGAAGAAAAGTAGTTGCTCAGATACAGAGATGTGTCTACTGACTCATTACTTGCCTTTTTCTGAGAGAGCTACCTGCTCACACTAAGGACAAAGAGGAGTGAGTTAATTAGGGTCCTTAAAATCCCTTGAGGAAAATATACCAATGACTGTAACCTTTGTTTCAGTTCAAGTTCTTGATCTCTCCCTCTCCTGTAACTTCAATTTTTCCTTTGTTTTATGACTATTTATATAATCTTACCTTCTAAATTAAATGATCTTTAAAGGCAAGAACATGGTATTATACATCCTTATACCCTTCACGGGTACAGCACAGCCAAGGTTTTGCTCATAGTAAGTACCCAAAAATATGTGAGGAAAAAAGAACAACTATTTATTTATTGCCAATGTGCAAAACACTGTGTTACATCTTGGAATGTACTGATGAACAAAATAGACACTTAAGTGTAGGAAGCATACATTAAAACAAATAACAATATATGCAAATGCAAACTTATATAATATTATAACTAACATTAAGGAAGATAATTGATTATAATAATGCGACTGTGGTGGGAGTAGAAACTATGCTCCATGATCATAAAAAGACATCTCTGAATAAGTGCTACTTAAGTTGACCCCTGGGCTGAGGAATATGCCATGTAGAAAGCAAAGCAAAGAGCCACCTAGCAAGAAGGAGCAATTTTTATGAAAGGTAGGCAGGTGCTTGAAAAACTGAAGTAGGGAATCTCCACAGTTTTCCTACCCTATGACCCTGCAATTGCACTACTGGGCATTTACCCCAAAGATCCAGATGTAGTGAAAATAAGGGCCATATGTACCCCAGTGTTCATCACAGCAATGGCCACAATCGCCAAACTGTGGAAAGAGCCAAGGTGCCCATCAACAGATGAATGGATAAAGAAGATGTGGTACATATATACAATGGAATACTATGCCTCCATCAGAAAGGATGAATATCCAACTTTTGTAGCAACATGGACTGGACTGGAAGAGATTATGCTGAGTGAAATAAGCC
>PITA01008738.1:10094-82450 GCA_004023965.1 Spilogale gracilis
GAGCCAAGGTGCCCATCAACAGATGAATGGATAAAGAAGATGTGGTACATATATACAATGGAATACTATGCCTCCATCAGAAAGGACGAATATCCAACTTTTGTAGCAACATGGACTGGACTGGAAGAGATTATGCTGAGTGAAATAAGCCAAGTAGAGAAAGTCAAGTATCACATGGTTTCACTTACTTGCGGTGCACGAGGGGTAACCTGGTGGACAGTGGGAGAAGGAAAGTAAATGGGAAGTAGGGTAATCCAGGGAGAGAAACGAAACAATAGAGACTTTGGACACAGAAACAAACTGAGGGACTTGGAGGGAGGGGGGTGGAGGGACGGGAGAGCCTGGTGGTGGGTACTGGGGACACCTAAAGCGTGGAGCACTGGGTGTGGGGAATGGGGAATGAATCTTGGAACACTGGAAAAAAATTTAAGTAACAATAAAAAAAAAAGATGATCCCTGAGAGATGGATAAATAGACACCATGGGAGGAAAACATATTAGTGTTAATTTATGGGTAAAATGAGCAGTGTGGGCAGTTCATCCAGATTTTTCTTTCATCAATAAATCACTTAGAGTGTCTGAATGGTTAATTTTATTTTAAACTTTCTTAAATTAAAGAATGACATGTATATAGTAAAAAGAATAAATCATTCACTTGAGAAAAAAAATGGGGATCAATCAAATAAGATGTCAGGTTTGCTTTTTTTTCCTCCCATCCAGCATATAAACTTGTAGTTAGATTTTCAGGACTTTGTCTTAGGGTGATATCAGCAACTGTTTGCAAGGGAAGGATTTACTTCTGATTTTTCACCCTCTTTTCTTTTCTATTTGGAGAGGCTCTCCTCATAGGGATTAAGGGCACAGATTCTGGATGCAAATTGTCTGGGTCCAAATCTCAACTCCAGTACTTTCTAGCTTTGTGATCTTTGGCAAGCTATTTACCCTCTCTGCCTCTGTTTTCTAATCCGTAAAATGGGGTTTATATCAGTAGCCACATCATAGGGTTGTGGGAGAATTTATTAAGTTAGTATTTGCAAAGTGGTTAGTACAATGCCTGTCCCATGGTAAGTTCTATGTGAGTATTTGCCATTATGTCACCACTATTACTCTGATGATGAGAAGGTGAGGAAGAAACATGGAAATTGTCAAGAAAAATTCAGGGCAAGTGACCAGTGGAATAAACTGTTGTAATTAGACATAATCAGAGACCTCATTAATGTCCCTGCAAGTATTTCTATTTCTATGGCAAAGAGTAACAGATCCCCTACAAACAGATGCCTTCTGTCTGGCTTGCTTTTCATTCTCTGGTCTTTGGAAATAAAACACATCCAGTTAGAGAGGAAACGATCTGAAGGAACTGCCTCTGACACACTCAGAGCAGAGGGGAATATAGCAACTCAGCTGGAGGATTACACTAGTAACCACTATGCCCAAGGCAATTATCTAGTCCTCCCTGCTTCCGGTGCATCTGTGATTATTTCCTTGGTTAAGGCCACAACTTACTTAATGTAGGAGACACAACTCTTTTCTTTCATTCAAATCTGTAAGTCTCAGTGGAGCTCTCAGTGTGGTTTCTTTGCTTGACTCCAGAACACTTGTGGGAAAGAATACTAGACCACCTAGGAAGAAGATCTGGGCGCAAGTCCTGACTCCACCTCCTGCTGGCTATGTGACCTTCGGCAAATCCCCTTCAGTCTCTGCACCTCCATCTCTTTTCTAGAATTTAAGGTGTATGCTTAGCTTTGATGTTGGGGACTTTAGTGGCTAGGATACCTAAGTTGCAATGTGGGAGGAAGGTTTCTCCCATCAGGACTAGCTCCAGAGTTTCCTGCCAGACCAAAGCAATGACTTGCTTCAGTGGATTCCCCACCCTTGTATCTATATCACTGCTCGAGCTTTGCCTAAGCTTGTGTTCTAGTCATCTCCTCTAGCAGCTGAGAATGCCCTGATGGTAAAGGCTGGGTCTGATTCCTGTCTCAGCCTTCCTCTTCTCTCCTACAGTACTTGATCAATATTTGTGGAGGGTGACAAATGAACAAAGTGGAGGGTGTCCTGCACAAACATTAACTATGATGTGGGGCAGGGATCCCTGGCTGGGAAACAGAGTTTAGCTGATGCTCATGCCTGTAGTCCATGTGACTTGAAGCCAATCCTGTCTTTTACTCTGGGCCTCACTTTCCTAATTAGTGGCATCCCATAGCTCTCTATGACCTTTTCTGTGTTTTCCTCTAGCAATATGAATCCATGTTTACTCTCCCAGTGGCCTCGAAAGGTCTTTACACCTGCACTGAGCATCATCTAGAGGAGACTGGGACTCTTCTTCTGAGGTGGCCATGTCTGTGCTCTTACTTTTCCAGAAAGAGCAGCTCCCAAACTGCTGAACACACCCACCCTGCAGACTCAGGGCATTTCCCTCCTGAGATCCATTCATCCCTGGCCTCTACCTCTGAGCCAAGTGGCAGAGTTGGAGGACGCTGATAGATCAGTCTGTGATTCCCAAAATTGGCTTTGTGTCAGAGTTCCCAGGAGCACATGCATAAAAATATAGATAACTGAGCAAATCTCAGGCTCTACTGGATTCAACTTTCTGGTGATATGCTCAGAGAGCTATAATTTTCACAGGTCCTCTGGGTGATTTCTATCACCTGGGTTCTGGGTCACCAGTTGTCTTTTGGGATTCTTTGGACCATATCACGCTTAAGGTTTTAACATTCAGAATGACAGCTTCTTCACCCCAGTTATTCTAAAACAGTAGAATGTTCTCTCTCCTTCTCTCTCATGCCGTACTCTCAGAGTTCACTGTTGTTAAGACATAGCAATGGTGTTCTGTGCTCAGAGATGAAGCCCAGTCACTCTTCAGGGGAAATAGTTTAAAACAACCTGGGTTATTAGCAAAAGTCACTTTTTGTATCATATAATAGCTTTGGTCTTCATGCTGGTGGTCTTAGGTGGTAGAGGGCCCAATTTTCACCATGTCTTTCTGCACAGTTTAATTAAAGTTTGTCTATACAGAATTCTGTCTTTTTATAGGCAATGGGGTTATCTGCACTAGAAATTAATTTAAGGTATCTATGACAAGTGAGCCACTCTCGTCCCATTTCAGGATGTTTAAGATGGGTGTGGGTTTTCTTTGTTGGGGGTGCATGCGGAATGTGAATGAAGAAGAGTAAGTTTGCATCTGAAAAGCACTGATACCATAAGGGAAACATCAGTCTGAGTGAACAGTCCCTGGTCTATCATGTGCCCTCGTCCTCTCTACAGCCTCCACTCTAGCACGGTGACCCTGCACGCCACTTTCACAGGGACAGGGCACATTCTTGCTTCAGAACTAGTGTTTGTCAGCGCCTCTTGGAGTTGACAAACCGAAGGCTTCTTGAAAGCTCATGAGGTACTGCAGGTGAACGGCAAAATGGGAACTCGTGGGTGCCTCCCCACTGTCTGACATCAACAGGAAGGATGCTTCTCATGCACGGCAAAGCACAGACAGACGGACCTGATTTCTGTTCACTTCTTCCCTGCAGAGCAAAACAAAACGAAACAAACAAAAACGATCCCAAAAGTTAGTTCTTCTACAGGGAATATTTTTCCACCTTTCCATTTGGTGGTGGAGGTGGGGATGGGGGCATTGATGGTATTCAGGACAGGACAGTGGGATAGTCTCAGAATGTTCTTCTGTGATGGGCTGTAACTGTTTTAAGTGGAAACAACTTGAAGGGCCGGACTATGGGACATGAATGCTGGGACCAGCCATCCATTAAAGAGCACCTGGGCCTGAGTCATGTGCAGGAACCAATTCAAACTTCTTGGTTTCCACTGGCAACCTGGCACCCATCACAGCTATGCTGGTGCAGAGAAGCCCCCACAGCAAGCACAGCGAGGCAGCCTTCAAAAGTGCAGCCATTATCCCCAGATGGAGTCCTGAAAATGGCTCAAAGATTGCTCCAATCTGAGCGGTGGCCAGCCACGTTGAATGTGGGCACTCTGAGCCACATGGCTTCCACACTTGTCTGTCTTAGAGGCTACTCTTCCTTCTCCAACTTTTTCTCTCTCTGTTCCATTCGTGCCTGAAATTGGCACCGAGCACGATTGCTTGAAGGCTACCTTTTCATTAGCCATAAGCGCTCCTCCTAGAAGTGCCCATTTGATTATTAAATAAACATTTGGGTGTGTTGAAGTTGGCACAAAATGTAGGAAGACTACTTAGCTTGGAGAAATCTGTTGTTTTTGGTTTTCCCCCCTAATTGATCTATGGGTGACACCGGACTCATATTTATTCTCTTTTTCTTCTGTGTGAAAAATATAATAATAGATTATGATCTCCTGATTAAAGTTGAGACCCAAGCAGGAAAGCAGGGCAAGTAGCCAGAGGAGAACGTGCTCAAGTTAGCCCTGTCGAGACCTGTAAGGAGGGAAAAATTCCAGACACTGCTCATACCTCAAAGAAGTGACCTTTTGCTATGAATTAATCGTTTGGAGATCATATTTCTCATGTGCTTTACTCACAGAAGGAATTGATTAGAAGCTTAAATTAACTGGGATTAACCATTTGCTTTTATACCGTGGTTAAAATTTATTTTTTAGCTGTAGTTGCTTTAATGCTTTTATGCCCAGGTTTTTCTTTACTGTACTGCTAATTCCAGGAAATTCCCCATAGTGAACGGACATGTCTGTCCACTCAATCAGAAAACCATGAAGTCTAAAAGGCAATAAACTGAACATTGCCTTGGATTAGCAGAGCCTGGCTGAAGCAGAAAATGTTTAATTCTTAGTCAGAAATGGATTGCATTGCTCTGGAGGTTTGGGGGTAAAGCCTGGAACCTCGACAGTGAGGGCTATTCAAGGAGATTGAAAGCAAACAACAAACAAAGCCACTGGAGGGACTCAGTTCACAGCCACTTGGACCTGAAGCAACGAGGCAAGATAGTCACCCCAAAGAGGATGCACTTTTTGGCTGCCCTTTGGAATATTGTGGAGTGCTCTATGGGCTACCCTCCCAGGGCAGGGAGCATCCAGACTGCAACAGAGTCCAAGAAAAGTATTACTGAGCATATGGGAAAGAGTGCAAGGTTCTATAGGAAACCTGGTTTCCAAGGAGCTCAGAGTTTATACCTAAGTTACAGGAGTAAAACAGTTAATGCTGCATCGTGCAAGGAAGACCCAGAGAAAGTGCCAGTGGCATTCAGAAGAGGAATGCTCGCTCCCACCTGGAGTGGTGGGACCTCGGGCAGGCCTGGCAGCTCCTCAGAGAAGGGGGCTTCTCTTATAGCTCTCCGCTGACCTCCCACAGCACATTGTTTACTCCTCCGGTTGAGCGCTCAGCACACTGGACTGCGATTGTCTGTTTATGTGTCTGTCTCTCCAATTAGACCTCGAGCCCTGAGAGGCCAAGGGGCGTGCTTTGTTCAAACCCCTATTCCCAGGGCCAGCCACAGTCCCCCCACACAGAAGGGCCTCAGGAAAGCGGTGCTGAACTGAGCTAGGAAAGGAAAGCTTCTTCGGAAAGAGCTGCATTTTGGTTTTTCTCTATAAGGAGGGAGGTGAGCCCTTCCAGCTGAGAAGCAATGCCCCCGTGTGCTCCAAGTTCCCCATGTGCCCAGCCCTGTGCCCGCCCAGGTCAGCGTCTCACCAGCACTGAGTACCAAGCTCATTGGATACCTCCTCTTCCCACAAATTTAGAAAAGCATGGATCAAACACAACCCAAATCTGCTTTTAATACATAGTCAACTCCTCACGGATTACTTTTTTGCCAAACGGGGAGAGATAGAGTGATCAGGCCATCATCACCTTAATCCAGACCCATAATAATGGGACCACTAGAACATATGTGCCTCCTAATGTTTTACAAAAGGACAACACAGCACCCCTTATGAAATATATAGCAAAAAATCAAGTCATTAAACCTGATATTCAATTTACAGAAAATACGGAGAGAGGATTAAGTTAAACAATCATAAGGAGATAATCAGACAAAGCCAGAATATTGGACAATTTACAACACAATCAGTCTGATTTCTTCCAAAACTCAGTATCGTAGGGATGGTTCCAGATTAAAATGATAAAAAGACATAACAAAAATTGCAATTTGTGATATTTGATTGAATCCTGTTTTTTTTCAAAAGCAGCCATAAAATATAGTTTGGAAATAATTTGTGAAATATTCATATTATTTGATAATGGATTGATCTTCTTAAATGTGGTAATGAAACTGTGGTTATTGTATGATGCTACCTTTATTGTTAGGAGGTACCAAACTAAAGTACTGAGATGTGAGATGCCATGATGACTGCAAATTATTTTAAAATGGTTCAGAGACCTAATAAAGTAAATGTGGCAAAAAAAACCCACACCCACTTTTAAATCTAGAGTATGGTATTTGAATATTTATTATACCATTCGTTTTGCTTTTTAAAGAAATCTTAAAAACATAACAATTAAAATATACTGCCAAACTCCCCCCCAAACCCCACAGAAATCTCTAGGAACCCCCCAAATAGAAAATATCAAAACCAGCTCAGTAAGGATGAGCTAATCCTGGACTAGTCTTTAGGGAATTTGAACCTGATATAGGACCCAGGGGTTAGATGTTGGGACATAGAGAAGAGACATGTGCCAGAAGACATGCTCATAGTGAGCTGGGGGGTTAGGCTTGAGCTCCTCCTCGTATAAAGCCCAGGGCCTTGAACTATACCTCTTCTTTACAGAGTAGAAAAAGCTTGATCATCACAGAGAAGGAGTGAGGAAGCTTAATGTCCATCCAAGCTTGGGATGAGGAAAAATGTCCCTTATGAAAAATCAAAAGCTCTGAATCGCACATTTCTCGTGGTTCTAGAGTCAGAATATACACTACTTTCATTGAATAGGAATGACAAGTCAAGGCATAGTTATAAAAGTTGGTCTAGAACCATTGAAGCCCCTGGGATTCAGGGCAGACAAAAGCATCTAGCCAGCCCTCAGTGACTCACAAACCAGGACATACTGTCCTCCAATGTAATAAACAACCTTCACTAAATATCGCCTCACCCTAAAAGAAAAATTACAAACTGCCCAAGAAAATAAACCTTAATGAGGGAGAATATAAAGATATGGGGAATATGAATGCATCATTAAGAAATTTAGAGAATAGAAGATCCAGGAAGAGAGGATGGAGAAAATGAGCATGTGTGGTGCACACGTGTGTGTTGGACTTTAGCCTTTAGCCTGAAAGACTGCGTTGGCTGCCTGCTTTGTGTTTGAGATAAGGCAGTGATTATTATTTTAACCTCTAGAATTCAAAATAATTGTGAACATGCATACATTGCTCTATAGTTTACAAAGCACTATATACACAGTCTCTTACTTTAAAGCAAATCTGGGAGGTGTTATCTTCATTTTCACCCTGGATAAACAGAGATTCAACATAATCAGAGGATTTGGTCAAGGACACATAACCAGTAAGCAGACGATTTTGCCCTAGCAAAGGCATTTTAGGCCCTCTAGTGCAGTGCACTGTCCCTATACTAACCTCCCTCCACCCCCAGCACCACACTTGCTCCAGGGAAGTGACAGGCTACACTATGAAGGATGTGTGAAGGTCTGTTTCTGTTTCAAAGATGCTCATAGTTGAACAATTCCTGACCTCTTTAGTGGATCTTTTTAGTGTTCTTGGAAGTCAGACAGTCCTCCCTTATGTCTAACCAAAATGAGGACTGCTTCATTGAAAGCTCATTTTGTCTTACTTGTTTTTCATTAAAAAAGGGACTCGGGGCACCTGGGAGACTCAGTCATTTAGTGTCTGCCTTCGGCTCAGGTCATGATCCCGGAGTCCGGGGATGGAGCCCCGCATCAGGCTCCCTGCTCGGCGGGAAGCCTGCTTCTTCCTCTCTCACTCCCCCTGTTTGTGTTCCCTCTCTGGCCGTGTTTCTCTGTCAAATAAATAAAATCTTTAAAAAAAACACCTTTTTTTTTATCTTGCTATCTTGCTCAGGATCCTCCTTCTCATGTCCCATTGTAAGTAGTAGCAGGGAAAATGGGACTACATAATCTCAAGTAAACAATTTCTTTTGCTATCTCATTGATTTTCTTTTTTCTTTCTTTTTTTTTAAGACTGACTTTCTAGGTACTATCCCCCCACCCCTTGTCATCTTTCTCTAGCTTTGGGACTTGACATGCTCTTTCTTGGAGCAAATTCTTCCCATCAATCAGAGCAACAAGTGACTTACTGTTACAGGGCACCATGTTTTAGATGCATGATAACAAATGTGTCACACATTTATTTTCTTAACTTCCCAAAGACTTACAATCCCAAGACCATCTTTTTTTTCCCTCTTTCCTCCCCCACTGCTTCCCTCTTTCCCTCTTTCTTTCCATCTCTCTCTTGCTCCTTCCTTTCTTTGGTTCATTCATTCATCACACAGTCATTAGGCATTATATTCGAGGCGGATCAGATTACCAACCCTTACTTTGCTTTCAGTCTACAGGATAGATAAGTAAATAGGCAGTGACAACATGTTATGGTAATGCTGTGATTGGGGAAAGCAGAAGTAACTGGTGGAGAGCAGAGGAAGGGTCAAGGAGCGATGGAGATAGGGGTCCCTACAAGTCAGGATAGGCATTCCATTGGCTCCTCTGAGGAAGAGCAAGCACTACAGTCATCAACCACATTTTTCCCACTTCAACAAGCATTGACTAGTGCCTCCCTCAGTCCACCACTCAAAGAGTGCAGCAATAGCTACCGTGGGAGCTGCCAAGGTGAATAAGGCAGAGTTCTTCCCTCTTGGGGCTCATAATCTATTGAAGGAGACCACCAGGGACATAAATAACTGGGATTCATGGAAGGCAGTAAGAAGGGATATTAATAGGGACACAAAAGAATGATGTGTTGTACAAACCCAGGGAAGGCAGAGATTTATTCCTGCTGGGGGAATAGAGGAAGTCTGTAGTCCATAAGATATTTCAGTTTTCTCTTAGGATATTAAAATACACTTTCCCCTCAAATTTGGCAAAGACTTGAGGAAATGAAAGAATGTACTTGATCTGAGAAAGCCTCTACTGGTCACTTCAGTACCACTCTATTCTTTACTTTATCTCCTGCTGTCATCTACATGTAGGAGGTAGTCAAACTGAGAATTGAGGGAGACTGAGAGCCACCTCTCCACAGTGGCCCACGTGTGTGGGCTGGGGAAACTGGAGGTGACTCTCGGGATGGTTGAAGCCTTGTTATAGGGAGAATGTTGAGAATGGGACTTCTCTCTGTGTTACTCACCTGTCAAGTAGCATTTCTTGTTTTCTTGTCATTGTCTCCTCACTCTGAGATGGACCTCAAGGACAGATGCCTGTCTAGATCAAATGCCAAATAATATAATTAGCTATATAATGGCAACTGACAACTAGCATAGCGAGACGCAGTATGGTGCAAGCTATCAAGAAAGAGATCAGGCTTCTGAATCCCACAGACCTGGGCTTATATCCCAGCTTAATCCCTTGGCAGCAGTGTAACCTTTCCAGTTACGTTGCTTGATCTGTATGTGCCTTAGTTTCCTCATCCATCAAATGGGGATGTTAATATCTACCCTAGACAATGGTTGAAAAATTCGCTGAGATACACATGCAAAATCCTTAGCAGAGTGTCCAATACATAGTGAACACAAGTTAGTGTTGTCATTATTAGAATCATTCAAGGTCTTGGGGCACAGATGCCTGAGTTTCTACTCAATTCTCATGTCATTCAGAGCTAATCAACAGACTTTCTTTGCAATGTGAAAACAACTTTTACATGACACATACTTCTCTTCTTGGTCTCCCTGAGCAATCTTTCTTACCTACTCTCATGATTTTTTTAAAAAAATATTTATCATTATTATTTTTATTATGTTCAGTTAGCCAACATACAGTACATCGTAAGTTTTTGTGTCATGATTTCAACTACCGTTTACATGCTACTGATTCACAGATCCTTAGTTTCAATGCAGACCTCTTTCCTGAGAATCCAGATCCATACACTCACTTGTCTTCTGGTTGCCTTAATTCATATGTCCCTTAAGCACCTCAAGCTCATGTGCCCAAAGCTAAGCCCTACTGAAGAAGTTTTTAGTCACTAGGGGAAATCTTTGACTAAACCTTTTTACTAAGACAATTGAGAGAGACTTCAAAGAGGAAGTGACTTATGAGTTGAACCTTCAAGTAAGGGTGTGATTTAATTTAGACTCAGTAGGAGGAAAGAGAAACTATTCAAGTTAGAGACAAGTACATGGAAGTAGGAAAGCTTCATGGTGTATGGTGAGAACCCAGGTTTGGTTATGCATCTTCAAATCTTCCTTCTTCATGTTCTATTTCATTCCTTAGTAAATACCTAGCTCCCAATAACTTCCTCCATATCTGGACATTCAAAAAATGCAGAAAATCATAGAATGGTACTGGGATGTCTGCAGTCAGACTGAAATGAAGCAGCTCCTCCTCAGCATAGTCTATGGACTTCATGGGAAACCTCATGTTCGACCATAAGCTTGAGGTGCTTAAGGTAGATGGGAGCAAGTAGGGACCAAGCAGGCAGTTCATCCCCCAGGAGCAGGAAATTAGAAGACTGGGTGCTGGCCTTAGGATTAACTGTCCCTTGAGGCCCAGGCTCCCAAACCCCTCATCAATCTCCTAGGCATGCGCTAGCCTCTGGCCCACAAGTTCTTCTAGATGGAACATATAACTGTTTGTAAAAACTGGAGAGTTGTATCACAGGCTTTCCATCTGTGAACGGGGCATATTTCCTCCAGGTTTGTCACTCTGTGGTTCCCAGCTGTTATATGGTTCTGTGTATACCATTGACAATGTTTTCCTTTAAGGTAGTGCAGGGGAAGGAGAGTCTTGAATCATTCAAGGAATTCCCCCGAATTGATTGCGGGGTGTGTGAATGCAGACTATCATTGCCTGACATACGCTTATAAAAAGCCAAGGACAAGACAAAAAACAGGAGATGACTGACTTCACTCCAAATTCTACAGATGGACAGTTACACATCAAAGCAGGAAAGACATATCTATATTAGAAGTCAGAGTTATTCTATAAGAAAGAACTAAAACCAACAGAGAGAGATTTAAGATCCAAATGATTGAGACAATGGGAAGCACAAATGGAGAATTATAACAGCCTCTGTGAGTGGCAAGCACCTTCTCTACCTACCATATTTTCCCACTGACTCTTATTGATATGCCTATGTATTTTACTCATTGGATTCAGTGTTCTATGTTGTTCATATTATGAGCGTATATCCATACTACATGAAACTATAGGATTTCAGAAGTAGAGGGATAACGTCCTCTACTCCAGGGTTTTTCAAACTTTGCATTATGATCCATTAGCAGATCATAAAATTGATTTAGTGGGCCATGAACAGCAATTTTTAAAAATTAAAATAAAGTGAAAATATAAGATTGATTTTATTCAGTTTCATAAAATTTATTATATTTTTACATACATATGTATGTGCATATTGGTTCATGATATACAATTTCTTTTTTTAAGATTTTATTTATTTGACAGAGAGAAACACAGCTAGGGAGGGAACACAAGCAGGGGCAGTGAGAGACGGAGAAGCAGGCCTCCCACTGAACAGGGAGCCTGATGCGGGGCTCGATCCTGGGATTCCGAGATCATGACCTGAGCCGAAGGCAGATGCTTAACCAGCTGAGCCACCGAGGTGCCCCTACAGTTCATTTCTTACTGTGAGTTACTATATTGGTGTATATTGCTGCATAAAAATTTCTTCAAACCTTTCTTGCTTAAGCACTAGTTATCTTACCATTTCTGGGGGTCAGAAATTCAGGAGCAATGTAGCTCGATGGATCTGGATCAGAGTCCTTTATGAGGTTGCAGTTATGATGTGAGCCAGGTACTGGAGGGTTTACTTCCAAGATGGCTTACTCACATGGCTAGAAAGTTGGTCCTTGTTATTGGCTGAGGCCTCAGTTTCTCACTGTGTGGATCTCTCTGTTGGGTTGCTTGAGTGCTTTTGAAATGTGGTCTGGCTTCCGCTGGAGGAAGCAACCCAAGAGAGCAAGGCAGAAATGGCAACGTCTTTTATGACTTAGCCTCTGAAATCACATACCATCACTTTCTCCATATTTGGCTAGTAATACAGACTAATACTGATATTATGTTAGAAGAGACTATACAGGGGTATGAGTACCAGCAGACAAGGCTTATCAGAGGCCATCTTGGAGGTGGCTACCACAACGGGGGTCAAAAAAATTTGAGGACCTGCCTTGTTCAATCACTTTATGCATAAATCTCAAATTATCACCAAACTGAAGCCTGACCATTCATATGTAGATTTTCCTACTGCAATTGGATGATACAAAGTTAATGTGGGCTATAGTCAATGACTAATGAGCAGTTACAAAACTACTTATAAGCACAGTTGGTAAGTGACCTAAATAAATCATTAAAATGAACATGACCTTCAGTCAGTCCTTCATAGTTTGATCATGGTCTGACATGAACAGAGGACTAGTAGGGAAATAAAGAAACATAGGATGAGGGAAGACAAGAGCTGGGGATCCAAACATGGCTGCAGGACCGACTCCAAAGGAGTGGGTGGTCAGAATGCCAATGACATATTCAGAGGGTATTATGGGCTCTCTAAATGGGCTCAGTTCTCTGGTCTTTTTAAATATTTTATTTTATTTTATTTTATTTTATTTATTTTATTTTATTTTATTTTATTTTATTTTATTTTATTTTATTTTATTTTATTTTATTTTATTTTATTTTATTTTATTTTATTTTATTTTTTCATTGTTCCAAGATTCATTGTTTATGTACCACACCCAGTGCTCCATGCAATACGTGCCCTCCTTAATATCCACCACCAGGCTCACTCATCTCCCCCACCCCCTCCCTTCTAAAACCCTCAGTTTGTTTCTCAGGGTCCACAGTCTCTCTGCTTCATCTCCCTCTCTGATTTACCCCAATTCAGTTCTCTTGTCTTAAAAGATTCTACCCCAGAACATTAAGAGCCTTATAAATGAGGCCCTGTGGTGGGAGAACAAATCGCACAAACTGTAATACCTTTTACCCCTCCCCAGCCTTCTGATTCTAACCACAGATTAAGTAGCTTACCATCTGAGCTGAGGGCCAGGTCTGAAGGGCACTATTTATGACTTGCTTGAGAACTCTTAGAAAAGGAAGAAATTGCCTGCAAGACCCAGAATGGATCTGCCAATAACAAACCATTCCCCACGTGTCCCGTTTCCTTCTCTGGCAAGGTTACTAGGCTAGTACATCAGGAAAATCCAGGATCTGGATTTCAGTAAGACTTTAACAAGGTGTCTCATAATAGCCATGTGGATAAAAGGGAAATAAATTATTTTATGCCAGAACAATTAAGTAGATTAATAACTGGTATTCAAAGAGAACCTAATAATGGACCAATAAAAATTTAGAAGAAAGGTCCTTGTAGTGTGCTCCAGGTGATTTAACTGATCAACATGATATCATCTGGATTAAGTTATAAGAAAACATCCTGATCTGATTTGTGACTACACAGTCTAATATAATCAAAATCCTAAAAATTATTGATGGACACAAGTGCTGTTTGAATCAATTAATAGGAAATTTGTCAGGGACATGGGAAACTGCTTCCAAAAAGTGAATTGCTCAAGGAATTGTGGGTGAGATGGGGCTAAGCAACAGAACCTCTGATGACTTGGTGTAGCAGTTGTCTCCAGGGGATGTTGCCCTGGGACACAAGTGCCCAGTAAGCAAATGGATCTAAAAGATCTCTGGAGAAGAAGAACCACTGAAGTTTTGGACACTACGATCAAAGGAGACATAGCCCAAGGGCCAGAAAGCTGAGAGGCAGAAAAACTGGCTTTAAGAAAGATGTGAGGTGTCTGGAAGTCATCCTTACCACCTTACAGGACAAAACTTCTCACCCAATATCTCATTGGGGATACCAATTTAGAGTCTGTTCACCAGACTTGTCCTTCTTGGTGGGTCCTGATTGTATGTATTTGATCCTTCAACCCCAAAAAACTGTGGGAATCTTGTTCAGCTTCTCCGTCTCTTAGCCACTGCTTAGAACTAGCAAATGACTCGAGGGGAAAAGTGGTGCCCAGCGTCAGGCTCACCACTCTACGTTTCTCTTCTTTTTGACTTATTGGTTTCTCAAGTCCTCACTGCACTGGTAGTTCCCCCATTGCCTCAAAATAGTTTTCCTCCCATATGAAAGGTTGGTCTGTAACAGGCTATTCTAGCATTATCAGAAGGGAATATCCATTCTCCTATGTCTTTTTGATTTGACTCAAGTAACCTTTGATAAAAACCATCAGAAGTTTTCAACCCTTGTCATACATTTTCTGCCAGAGACCTGCAAACAACCACTTTTCCAAGAAGCCCTGGCAGGTTTCAGTGGGAAATAGTACTTAAAGATTACAAGCTGGACATTAATGTTCTTTACTACTGGGTTGCACTGTTACTTAGCCTTTTCCCTGGATAAGAGTAAGAACTATGTACCTCTTAGAAAGCAAGACTGAAGGGCTCATACTGATGATATCAATTCATGAGAAAGATATAGTACAATTTACTTCTTTGATTTATATAATATCTCTTTTATGCTGAATATCATGTTTCTTAGTAACATTACTTAGTAACATTATTACTTATTTGGCTTTTTCTAAAATGTATATACATATACATATATACAATTTGTTTTATTCTGATATGTTTGTGTTAAAATAACACCATGATAACTAATAACAGAAGACTGAATGTAATTTAGTATTTCTTTCTCTTCATTTGTATGTATTCCACCAGGGATTTGCTGTCAAAATACTGTGTTTCAAAATCTTCAAAATATTCTGCTTTGTATGATTATGACATCAGCTTGATATACAAATAACTTTATTTATTTGAATTTGTTTTCAACTTTAAGGGATTGATTTTTTTCTCTCTGATTTAATTTTGCTTTTAAGTTTACATGAAATATTAAATGCTTCTAAATCCAAACCTATAAAACAAGTTAGAGAGATTTAACTTCCATCACTGTCTTCTCTCCCCATTTTCTTCCTACAGGCAACCACTTTTCTTGTTTTTTCACTTACTCTTTCACTTATACATCTATATCTCCAAAATCTCCATTTTCTTTACATAAATGACTACATACTATATACATTCTTGTGCAGTGTATCCTCAGCCTTTTTTTTTAAACATAGATTTATTTAGATGGAACTTTAGTTTCCTCAACCAATCCCCTACTGATGGTCGTTAAGTTGTCGGCAAACATTTGCTATTACAAATACTGCTGTGATAAATATCCTTTGCATATACAATTTCATGTTTTTGTTAGTGTATCTTTGGGATACACTCATAAATGTAGGATTATGGCCTCAAAGGATAAAGTAATATGTAATTCTGCTAAATATTGCCAAATTCTGCTCCCTAGGGGTTATGCTATTTTAGAATGAAACTTCCAGAAACACAAATATGACCAGGTCTCCCCACTGTCTGAAACTTCTGTGGGCTTTCTGTGTCCTCGAAGATAAAATCCAAACTCCTTCCCAAGGGCTACAGGATGAGTACAACTTAGCCCTGTGAACCTCCCCAGTCTCACACCACTGATCCTTTGTGCACCAGGCCCTCTGAACTTACCTTGTTTTCTCCCTCACTTGTGCCTTTTCCCATGTTGGAATTCTTTCCTTCCATTGTATTTGCTAGCCTCCCACTGATTCCTCAAGGCTCAGCTTATATGTCACCTATTCCAGAAGGCCTTCCCCGACTCCTCTCCTCTCTCACACATGGCTGGGGCAAGTAAGCCTTTTCTCTGTTCCCACAAATTCCTGGGCTTCCCTGATCACAGAACTCATCATCTGCATGTGTGGAAAGTGGCCTCCAACCTGGGCTGTTACATACAGGAAGGCAGGAATTGTGTCAGCTGGAGAAGGCCTTGAAGCATTTTCAGAAGAGCAGTGATGTGATTGAATCTCTGTTTTGATCTAGATCTTGGGCTCTATGTGTGGAAGAAGGATTAGTGGGACTCTGGTAACAGACCAGTCAGTAGGCTGTGGCCGTCATGTAGGCAAGAAGAGGTGAGGATCTTTTGGGTCAAATGGTAGTGGGAACTGAGAGGAGGAGAAAAAGAATTCAGGATTCATTTTTGAGTCCATGTGAACAGGACTTGGTGATAATTACATGTGACAGCTGAGAGAGGTAGAAGAATGGAGGCTAACTCCACATTTCCAATTTGATCAACTAAAGGAGGAAGAGGAGATAGAGCCCATTTTTGAAGAGGACAATGTATTCCATTGGACAAGTTGTGTTTGAGGTACCTGTAGAACATGCTAGTGATGATGATAGCTGTTATCTTTAGGCCTATTATGTATGCCCTGTGCTCTTTACATAGCATCATCATCATCATCATCATCATCATCATGGACATTTACTGAGGCTGCTTGTGGCTCCAGGAGGCATACATAACCACTGAAGCCACCATCTCAGGTAAACATATTATCCATCTGTGTTCTGGAGCTCTCCATTTGGATGTCTAACAGGCATCTCAGATTTAACCTGGCCCAACCCTAAGTTCCTGTCCCTAAGCACATTAGTCTGGAGAGGCAGTATAGCATGGTAGTTAAGAATAATGACTCTGGAGTAGATCACTTGAATTTGTGTCCCTTCTCTGCTAGCTTACCATATGACCTTGCCAAAGCATTCTTTGTGCCTTAATTTCTTATCTGTACAGAAAACATGATAATAATGGTACCTACCTCATGATGTTCTTAGGGGGATAAAACCTGCTACTGTACACAAATCAATGTCTGGCACAGAGGAAGTACCATGAGCTTTCCCATTCCTATCCCCAAATCCACTCCTCCCTAGTCATTTCTTCGCCATATTTGAGACAAAACCTACATCCCATCCTTGACTGTCTTTTTTCCCCTCACCCTACAAGTTCCATCCATCAATAAGTCCTAGAAGTACCTCCAAAATATATCTCACATACCAGCAGGGCTCTCTTGCTCCTGCCGGGATGACTGCTACAGCCCCCTAGAAGCTTCCAAGTTATCCACTCCTGTGCTTTCCAATGAAAGCTCCCTGTTGCATGCAGCTCAGGAACTTTCAAAGTGAACACTAATCTGCTCTCTTGTCTCCTGTGAACCTTCTCATCTGGCATGACAGTCAGGCTCTAGCCTTATCCTCTCTAGATGGCTAGTTATACTGAAGAAATTGTCCATCAGAGAGAGATAAGAACGTGCTTAAGTTTCCGCAAGGGGTTTTCCCACTGGTTCCTTAGATATTCAGAAAGCAGAGGTGATTGTACCTGGAGCTGCCTTCCTTAAAGGACATCCTGGCTGTGAAAGACCTTGCAAAGTAACACAAAACTGGGTGATCTATAAAGAGCCTTGGCTGTAATGGCCTTGTCCCTGGAGACTCAGTCATGCCTGCCCTTTTGAAGAAGCAGCATGTGGTTCTATACCAAAGACAGTGGTGAAGCCACACTGGTGGTCTTGGGGAGCAGCAGCCTTTCCCTACATCCTGCTGCTCAGGCTTCTGAAGCCCAACAGGGACCAGGTTACACCAGAACCCCGGGAGCAGCTTCCTCCATCCTGCACCCTCCAAGAAGCACAGGACAGCTCCGCAGTGCCACCCAGAGGCCAACGGCACCAGCCGGCAGAGAGTTTTTGTCTGAGTTTGGGCTTTGGGGTATTGCTGTACAGTGGTTGGTACTTTGGAGGTTTGGAAGTGTGCCGGGCTGAGCTATATTTGGAGAAGTTCATTTCTTACTATATGGCTACACATTCAGAACCCTCAGAGCCTGTCTCCTGTAGCTATTGTGACATGGAAAGCTCCGGAGAAACCCAGGAGCTGCTTCTAAACCTCTAGTCTCGATCAAAAAGAAGAAACAGGAGATAAGTCATGCAATATACCCATGTGCAAGAGTTGTTCAGTAGAGGAGATAAAGATAGGACTCCCAACAAATGAAGTGGGGAGACCACCAGTGTGGGTGTTGAGATGGATAGCTAGCCATTTCAAAAAAGGACATTTAAATCTCCATCTCACACCCCGCATTCCCATAACACTCAGACAGATCAAAGAATTTAATGTCACACTAGAAGAAAGTACTGGTAAATATTTTTATACACTTGGAGTGGGAGAGTATTCTAGATATAACACCAAACAGAAACTATAAAGGAAAATATAGATAAATTTAAATCTAAAAATAAAAGCTTCCGCGGGCACGTGATGTAATAAGCACTGCTTTCCACCTCTGAAACTAATAATACATTTTATGTTAATTAATTGAATTTAAATTTTAAAAAAAGAAAAAATATTCTGTGGATTAACAAACACCATTAAGTTAAAAACCAAAATAACACACTTTGAAGAATGACATATATGAAAAACAATGATTAATGTCTTTAATATATAAGGAGATTTTACAAATCAATAAGAAAAAGACAAACACCACAGTGGGAAAATTGGAACATTACATGAACAAGCAACTCATGAAAAGACAGAGGAATGAGAATCATTAAGAAATGCCCAGCCCTTGGGGCACCTGGTTGGCTCAATTGGTTAAGCCTCTGACTCTTGGTTTTGGCTCACGTCATGATATCATGGGTCTTGAGTTCAAGCCATACATAGGGCTCCACACTCAACAGGGGGTCTGCTTGAAGATTCTCTCCCTCTGCTCCTTCCCCCACTGAAGTGCTCTCTCCCGCAGTCTCTCTCTCTCAGATAAATAAATCTAAAAGAAAAGAAAAGAAAAAAAAGAAAAGAAATGCCCAGCCCTAGTAGTAATCAAGGGAATGGTCATTAAAAAGACACAGAAATTACATATTTTTCAGCTATCAAATGAAAAAAAAATTTCAAAGAGTAGGACTAACTTGTGGAGGGGATGAATGATGTGGAGACCAGATGGACTCACACACTGCTGGCGGGGCAGAGAGACGATTGGCAAGGCCTTTTTGGAAGGCAATTTGGTGTCATAGGTTAAAATCCTTAACAAATATTGCCCATCCTTATACCAGGCAGTTTCAGGAATTTATCTTGAGGACATAATCCTGGATATGTGCAAAGATCTAACTGCTCAGGGGTGTTGACAGCAGTTTCTTTAAAAAATAAGGACATAAAAAAGAAATAATCTAAATATGTGTAGAACCATTTAGAATGATAAGAGATGCGTTTTCAACAACCTGAAAGATATTCATGCTACAATATTAGGTGAGAAATGTAGGTTAAGTGGAAATAGTATGCATAATTTATTTTCTTTTATGTAAATGAAAATAATGTATGCATGACATGTTTAAAAAATAGATTGGGCTATGCAACAAGATATTAACAGTGAAGGCAAGGAAGGAAGAATAAGGATTATACATGAATATTGTTTCTTTTGGCTTTTTGACATTTTTTTCCATTCGATTTTTTTTTAAGATTTTATTTATTTGACAGAGAGAAACACGGTCAGAGAGGAAACACAAGCACAAGCCGGGGGAGTGAGAGAGGGAGAAGCAGGCTTCCCACAGAGCGGGGAGCCCGATGCGGGACTCCATCCAGGGACTCCAGGATCATGACCTGAGCCGATGGCAGATGCTCAATGACTGAGCCACCCAGGGGCCCTCATTCAATTTTTTTTTATTGAAGTATAATTAACATAAAAAGTTATATTAATTTCAGTCGTACAATATATTGATTCAACCATTCTAGACATCACTCAGTGCTCCTCATGATGGGTGATATTTTCATTTCAATGTAGAAGTATCCATAGTAGCTCTTTTGTTGCCTTAATTTTTCTTTACTTTGTTAGATTTTTTTTTAAATTACAAGAGTAATTACAGCAAACCAGGCAGCCACATGTAGAGGCTTTCCCTTTAGTACTCTGTTCCCCATAGAAGACCACAGTGGACTGGTTGGTATAGATTTTTCCCACACATGTCCCTGCACATATAAACATATCCATGTATATTTTAATACAAGTGGGTCACACTATATACATGTGCTGTGACTTTTTTTTTCTTCACTCAACAAATATGCCATGGACATTAGTCCATGTCAACACATATAGACACACCCTCACACTCAGAAGAAGAACCTATGTGCCTTTCAACGGCTGCATATCCTTGCCATACACAGACACACTCAAATCTTTTTCTCCTGATAACTCTATGTGATTATGTATTACTAGTATGATGGAAATACAATAAGACATTTTCTTGAAAAAAAAACCCAGAAAATAAAAGAGGGAGAAAGGAGGGAACATGGGAAAAGATCTCATCTGTTCACATTCCTGTGGATTTGGGGCCTCTTCTGCTTGGTAGCTACCTTTGATTCCGGAGAGCTTTCATGGCTTGATTAGGCCCAGGCGAAAAGAGCCACTTGTTCCATGGTGAAAGAAAAGAGGTCCAGGGACTCTGGGCTTTCCAGTGCCCTTGTTTAGTCCAGGGCCCCAGGCTTAGAGAGAAGGCCTGTGTCAGAGTAGAGGTTTTGAGCTGGGAGTCCAGTGACCCTGATAGAAGAAAGCAACAATAAAACTAGAAACAAGACCCATAATAATAACAACAGTTAGAACAGCAAAATAAACCACTTTTTAAGGTTTTTAAAAGATTTTATTTATTTATTTGAGAAGGAGAAAGAGAATACACTAGCAGGTGAAGGGCAGAGGGAGAAGCATGTTCCCCGTGGGGCTCAACCCAGGACTCTGGGATCATGACCTGAGCTGAAGGCAGGTGCTTAACCAACTGAGCCACCCAGGGACCCCAAAACAAACCACCTTTTAATTTCTGGTCTAGGAGCAGACAAAAGCCCCCTAGAACTCTCCCACAACCCGCACCCAAATGACCTGCCTCTGGGTGTGAGCACTGGACTTAAGATGGCCCAGTCTGCCTGCCTGCTTTTACAGAGAGGCAGAGGAGGCCCAGAGGAGGGAGGGGCCAAGTCCAAGGCCATCAGGGAGTAGCCAACAGTGAGCCAAAGACTCAGCAAATCTGATCCTGATTCACTAATACTTTTCCTGTCCGTCCTTTTTTGTTTTTCTTTTTCCATTTACCAAGATGATCTCAAGAATAAAACTTAACTTTTCCATCATAAAATGTATACACACTAATCACGTAAAATGTGGACAGCAACCATAAAAGTAGAAGTAAGAAAAAAAAACACAATTCCACCACCCTTCTGTGACAGAATATTCCTAAATTTCCTATGGATGTATATATGTATTTTTCTTTCTTGCCTGGCTATGTGGCTGTCCTCTTGCCTGGCTATGTGGCTCACCATCTTGAAACCAGCATTTATCTTGGGTTCCAAGACAGCAGGCACGCTTTGTTATCAAAAGGTTTGTGTTTCTGTTTTGGCCCCAAGTGTAACATCGAGACATTGGACACTGTAGCTTTATCGCTCAAGTTCTGTTTAACATTTGGAGTTTGTTTTGCCACTACAAGTTCCAGAGCTTTAGGATCTTCAGTGAAGATAGAGGTACCCACCACTGTGAGTGTCCCTCTGGAGTGGAGTCACACGCCCTTGGGGTAACTTATCTTTACTGGGGAAGGCCAAGTGTGGGCATGGCAAGGCCAATATGAGGGAATGCTGCACAGGGTGAGGTGGGGGAGGGCATGCCAGCATATGAGTCCAGGCCTGGCGTCGGGGGAGCCCGAAGTGTGTATGGGAAATAGCATGGGGGCCAGTCTAGCTAAAGGTCAGGGAGCAAGTAGGAATAAAGCCAGACCGATCCCCAGGGACCAGCCTGTAGGAAGTCTTGAATAAGAGGCCTAGATAAGGAAATTGAGGCCTAGGGGTGTGAGTGGGTGGCATGCCAATAAAGGGACTCAGGCCAGACCTGGATTCTAGTCCACATTGAACCCTAACTCATTATGTGACCTCAAGCAAGTGACTTGACCTCCTGAAACCTCAGTTTCTTCAGTGTGCAGAGCAGACCTGCCTTGTGGGTCTGTGGAGAAGATTAAATGAGCTAGTGGAGGCAAAGCACTCAGCCAGTGTTGGAATATAATGAGCATCTTTGCAGTGTTTGTTGGTCTTTTTTACTATCGTCTTAATACTTTTAATAAGGTGAACATATGTCCTGGTTCCGAGGGACAGGCCCGTTTATGCTGTTGTCCCCGTAGTTATTAACAGTTCTACCTTCTGTTCTAAAAAGTATATGAGTTTGGAAGATAAATGTTATGTTCACTGTAATTACAACAAGAGGGCTGGGTCTTGAACTCTTTGTCTTACTCATCATTGCTGTCCTCTGTTGTCCTCTGTCTATGCCCAGTCAGAGGACTGAGACCACATGTACCCACATGAGTAATGACACCCTGAGTTCTGCCCCTAACTTGCAGCACATCCAGGGGCAGTTGTCTTTCTTTCTTTCTTTCTTTCTTTCTTTCTTTCTTTCTTTCTTTCTTTCTTTCTTTCTTTCTCTCTCTCTTTTCTTTTTCTTTCTTTCTTTCTTTCTTTCTTTCTTTCTTTCTCTCTCTTTTTAAAGATTTTATTTATTTATTTGACAGAGAGAGAGATAGTGAGAGAGGGAACACAAGCGGGAGAAGTGGGAGACGGAGAAGCAGGCTTCTGGCTGAGCAGGGAGCCCTATGTGGGGGTTGATCCCAGGACTCTGGGATCATGACCTGAACCAAAGGCAGACACTTAATGACTGAGCTACCAAGGAGGCCTGACAGATGTCTTTCTGTGCCAGCCCTCAGTCTTCCTGTTTGTAAACAGCAGGAGTGGATTAAATGGTCTCCACAGACCCTTCCAGCTTGGAATTTGTAATCTTTATAATTCCTCCATTTTATAATTTTCCTAGGAAAATGGCTAATGCCCCCATACCTGTCACAAGCATTTACTGGACACCTTCCCATAGGCAGGCTCTGCGGGACATAGATGTGTCTACCATCTGCAAATCTCGGTGGATGTCAAGGTAAGTCTTCTCTGGATAGCACCATGGTCCATTGAGTCTGGTAGTCAGATGTTCTACCACTGATTTCCCCATCCTGACCCTCAGGCTTTCTTATAAGATTCTCAGTATTGCCTAACCAAGGATAGCCAGGCTCCTCAGTGAACAGGGCAGACACTCACCTGTCATCAATTAAGGTCACTCAAATTCAGTGGGAGCCTCATGACTATAAAACACCCAGAACAGTCCTTATTCAAAATGAGTGCTCTAAGTGTTTGTTAAATAAAATAGCTAAGTTGCTACATCTAACAGGTGCCATCATTCAATCTGCCTGAGGTTTGAGACAAGTCCCACACACAAAAAAATGAACATTCTATTTGTTTGCTTTATGCCAAGCCAGAATCCTACACAATTATTTAATTTAAAATACTAGGCAGCTTGTTAATACAGTTGCAGATGACACGTAGCAGCTGAAGGTGGTGGCTTGGAGACAGGCTATGTGCTTGTGACAGCCCTACCCAGAAAATGAATAGTCCAAAAGCAGTTCTTTCTCCCATGTGCCATTGTCTGTGTCATGGAGAGGTGCCCACATAGGTCGGGGCTGTGAAGATTATTGGAAATTCCCACCCAAAGGATCTTTGCCATGTCATACGTCATTCAAGTGATCCCTGGAAATGGGGCACCTTCCTGTTTTCTAAAGCCACTTTACTCACATGATGCCAGACATAATTCTCCATGAAAGTAAGTGTCCCTTTGGAAAAAGGAAGCTCAGAAAGAAAGTGTACACTATTGGCTCCGGGATTTCATTAAAGAAAAATATCTTCAAAGGAAGGTACACATACTAATCTTTTAAAAGATTTTATTTATATATTTATTTATGAGAGAGAGACAGAAGGAGAGAGAGAATCCCTAAGCAGACTGCTGAATGTGAAGTCCTACTCGAGGCTTGATCTCAAGATCCTGAGATCAGGACCGTGATTTCATGACCTGAGCTAGAATCAAGAGTCTGACACTTAACCAACTGAGCCACCCAGGCTCCCCATAGTAATTTTTTTTATTTTAACTTTTATTTTTATTTTTTCAGTGTTTCATAGTAATTTTTTAAAAAAGGGATGGCATTTAAACTTCAGAACATGAAAGATAAAACAAAATTACTGGCCCAAAGGCAACTCAATCAAATCAGAGAAAGAGCACAGAGCGCCACACTCTGGTTGAGGAACTGTCTTCCTGACTTCCCCCAGAGCACCTTAGTTCATCCCTATGGCAGCCTAGTCAGACAGCAGTGCAGCCCTGGGCAAAGAGCATCAGCTTTACCTGTGCGCCCACAGGGCAGGGATTAGTGTTCATGGCAGATATGGAGTAAACCCTCCATCTCTTTTACCAGATGCGTTCCTGGTAAGGGCAGAAAATGTAGGCCCCTTCCTTGAGTAATTTCATGAACAGAGAGATTTAGGGTAGAAAATAAAGGCTAAATGCAACAAAGCTGTGGTTTTGAAAAAAAAAAACACTTTTTTTTTTCAATTAAAGGAAGAAAGCGATCCAATGGGGTATAACTGCAAATCCATGTGACTAGGTATCACAATGATTCAGACCCAGATAAGCACTCTAGGAGAGATGATACAGAAAAGAACATCCTTTGAGTACAAAATTGAGGCAGTTTTTATGCGAAAATATTCACTGGGCCTTTAATAGACTAATCACCCCTTCTTTACAAAATTATTTCCCTTCCATTATCTCATCTGATCCTCAAAGCATCCCTATTAGGGATGAAGGGCAGGATGATTATCCTCATTTGGGAGAGGAGCAGATTGCAGCTGTTACTGCCAAAGCAACACCAAGTGTATGATGGAGTTGGATCTAGAAGCAGGGGCTTGGATCTCCAGACAAGTGGGCTTTCTACCATACCCAAGAGTCTGCCTATGAATCACCAGAGTTCAGATGTGTGATGAGAAACCCATGCTTGGCTTCCAGTGGGAAGCACTGAGATCAAGGCATTGCGAACTGACCATGAGTGGTGGGGAGGAAGAGGATACTTCATCCTTGTGTCAGCCTACCCCACCCATTACCCCTGTACCCAGGAAAGACTTTACCATGAGCAAGAGTGCGTATCATTTTCATATCTACTCTAGGGGTAGGTGGGCTCTATTATTCTGTTCATGTCACAAATGAGAATGCAGAGGCACAGAGAAGTATCTTGCCCAAGATCACACGGTTAGCAAGTCTGGCAATTTGAAACCAGCTGGTCTGATTCCAAAATGTCCTCTCTGAAGCTCATTTGATTTCAGTATAGTTCACACACATTATACTAGTTTCAGGTGTACAGCATATTCAACACGTTTATACGTTATGCTATGCTCACCACAGGTGTAGCTACCATCTGTCCCTGTACATCGTTATTACAATATCATTGACTCAATTCCCTATGCTGTGCCTTTTAGTCCCATGACTTACTCATCCCATAACTGGAAGTCTGTATCTCCAACTCCCCTTCTCCCATTTTGCCCATTCCCCTCCCCTCTGGCAACCAGCAGTTTGTGCTTTCTATTTATAGGTCTGATTCTGCTGCTTGTTTATTCATTTGTGGGTTTCTTTTTATTCTACTTATGAGTAAAATCATATGGTGGTTGTCTTTCTCAGTCTGACTTATTTCATTTAGCTTAGTACCCTCTTTAGTTCTGTCCATGTTGTTGTAAATGGCCCGATCCTCCTCAACTGTTTTCAATCCTCTCATTTGAGATGGGCCATTATTCCCACCCACCAACCAATTATGGGAAATTGCTCCCTGAATTGGTCTAATAAGCCTGGGCAGCTGCCCCAGTCCAGTCATCTGTTCTTCCCAAGACATGTCTCCCCTCACCTCCTAGGCAGGATGTTCCACTTTTGTTCACGGATACTTGGGGATGGATTGTTCCATGAATGGGTCTTATCTACTTTTTTCCCAGCAAAGCAGTCCAAGAGCAAGACAGAGATGTCTGTTTCCCTAATAAGACAATTGGGTCACAATTTCATTTTTCTTCCTTCTCGTGGCCCTGCAGAGCAGCCTGCCCCTGGCCACCTTCTGTGGGGGTTCCCACAGCCAGGTGGATGATCATACTCCACCCAGTCTTCTCTTCCCTGGTTGTTCAGTAGTCCCAGCCAAGGCCTCACCGTGGCTTGCTTAAACTTGGTGAGGCTCAGAAGGGCTCAGACCATCCTGCTCCTAGGCAGCAGCTACAGGACCAAGGCCGCAGGACAGGAAGACAGGTCATGGAGGGAAGAGACTTCTTAAATGATTTTTTTTCTGCTTGTAAGTATAATGTATATTCCAGACAAGTTGTAAAACCACGACAAAGGGTAAAATATAAAATAAAGATTGGCCCTAAGCCTCCTAATCAGTATAAACCATTGCAAAAGTTTTGGTATGGGGCACCTGGGTGGTTCAGTGGGTTAAAGCCTCTGCCCTCGGCTCAGGTCATGACCTCAGGGTCCTGGGATTGAGGCCCGCGTCGGGCTCTCTACTCAGCAGGGAGGCTGTTTCCATTGCTCTCTCTGCCTGCCTCTTTGCCTACTTGTGATCTCTCTCTGTCAAATAAATAAATAAAATCTTTTTTTCAAAAGTTTTGGTATGTATTTATGTAAATATACTGGAATTTTTACAAAAGTAGGACCACAATATCCAGTTGAGATCTTGATTTTCTTTTTTTTTTTTTAAAGATTTTATTTATTTATTTGACAGAGAGAGATCACAAGTAGGCAGAGAGGCAGGCTGAGAGAGAGGAGGAAGCAGGCTCCCTGCTGAGCAGAGAGCCCGATGCGGGCCTCGTTCCCAGGACCCTGAGATCATGACCTGAGCCGAAGGCAGAGGCTTTAACCCACTGAGCCACCCAGGCGCCCGAGATCTTGATTTTCTTAACTTAATATTTATTGAGAACTTTCTGACATTATTCAATAGTCCTCAAAAACATGTATTAAAACAGCTCCATTATATGAAGGTGCCAAATTAATATAATTATTCCCATATTGGACATTTGTGTTTCAATTTTTCACCACTATAATATCAGTCTATGACTGTCCTTGAACAGAGTAATAGAAGATACGCAATTATCATTTAATGCTAGGCACTTTGCTAAAAACTAATGGATCCAAGGCCACCATACAGGGGTACTGAACATAGGTGTCAGCTGGGGGGCAAAATAGGTGCTTAAATCAAAGCTCACTCTCCACTCTGAAGGCAAAGTACCATGGCATGTGACTGCATCCACCTGGAGGTTTCTTTTGCACAAAGGTGCTGTCCACTTGCCAAGTCCTGGACATCTGTCTGGAAAAATGCACAGTTTATCCACAGAGTGGGGATGTCTTTTCCCAGTTTCCTCAAAGGATCATACAGGTTAGCATCCCTAAGGGGATTTTCTGATTAATGTTCATAACAATTCTATGAGGAAAGCACTGTTATACCCATTTTGTAGGTAAGGAAAGTGAAACAGGCTAGTCTTATGACTTCCTTAGAACAAATGTCTAGAAGTAGAAGAGCCGATGTACAGAAACGTTCACTTATTATACTCCCACCAGTGCCATAGGAAACAGATGTTTCCCTTCCCTTGTCATCCCACAAAGAAACAATTTTGAAATATTGCCCAGACTTATGGGTATAACATATCTCATTGTTTTAGTCTCTTTCTCTGCTCGCGATGTGAGCTTTTAAAAATATTTACTATTCATTTACATAACTTCTTGTGTGATTATTCAAGTCTTTTACCCACTTTCCTCCTGGGAGGTTACTATTTTTCTTGTTGCCTAGCAACAATGTTTTATGTTAAGGCTATTAATTCGTGGTCTATGTTTGTTGCAAGTGTTTACTGCCAACTATATCTCTCAGGTTAGGTTCAATCCTGGATATTTTATATGTTTTATATTGCAATTGTGAGTGGGAGCCTTTTCCTATTATGTGTTCAACTAAATAATGCCAACTTTGGCTTTTTGCGTATTTTGTCTGTGTCCAGTCACTTTACTGAACTCTTTCACTGGTATTAGTAATTTTCCAGTGGGCTCTTCAGAGTTTCCTAGCACCAAAAAGATAAAGTAAATAGGGATACATTTAACAAGAGATATGCAAGGATATTAAAGATGGCCTAAATAAATTAAGAAATATACTGTACTCAAGGTTTGGAAGTCTCAACCATGTAAAGATATCTATTCAGTTCCAAATTAATCTGCAGATTCAATGCATTTCTTTTTTTTTCTTTTTTAATTGGGCAGAGAGCCCAACATGGGGCTTGAACTCACGACCGTGAGACCAAAACCTGAGCTGAAATCAAGAGTCGGATGCTTAACTGACTGAGCTACCCAGGCACCCCTGAATGCTTTTCTAATAAAAATCACAACATTTTTTTGTGGTTCTTGATAGGCGGATTCAAAACTTTATATGAGAGAACAAATGCTAAGAAAGATCGAAGATCCAAAGAAGGAGAACAAGATGAGGGGCCTGACTTTCCCAGGTGTCATAGCTGTCTTTATAGATATTGAAAAGGAAAGAGAGGACTACTTGCAAAATGGTACTGAAACAACATATTCCTCCCACTAATTACAATTGGAAATCCATGAAAATACCTACTTATCAGAAGACTAAGAGGAAGAGAAGGACTGACTAGGGACCTCAGGACTGAATGGATGGCCTAGCAGGAAATCCTCTGGATATTGTTAGTTTTGTTTTGCTTTATTTGTTGTTTGCTTTTTGCCTTATAACCTTGGTGTGCTAGAACAGTCCTCAACCCGGAAACACTAATGGGCATGACTCTTCCCCTCAGCAGGTGTTGCAGACCCCGTGAGGTGGACCCTTATTGGCCATCCTGGCTTATCAGAATAAGGAGTTGTTCCTTTTCCTAACCAACCAGGCCCCACTTTATTAAAAAAATTAATTCAAAATGAATCAGAAGTTGAATTTTTTTTTGTATTTTGCTTTGTGTTTTTTTTTATATCAATGTTTCTTTTTTTATTATGTTGTTAGTCACTATACAGCACATCATTAGTTTTTGGTTCAGTGTTCCATGAGTCATTGTTTGTGTATAAAACCTAGTGCTCCATGCAATATGTGCCCTCCTTAATACCCACCACTAGGCTCACCCATCCCCCAAACCCCCTCCAAACCCTGTTTGTTCCTCAGAGTCCACCATCTCTCATGCTTTGTCTCCCCCTCTGACTTTACTCCAATTCACTTTTTCCTTTCCTTCTCCTAATGTCTTCCATGTTATTCTTTATGCGCCACAAGTAAGTGAAACCACATGATAACTGAATTTCTCTGCTTGACTAATTTCACTCAGCATAATCTCCTCCAGTCCCATCCATATTGATGTGAAAGTTGGGTATTCATCCTTTCTGATGGCTGAGTAATGTTCCATTGTATATATGGACCACATCTTCTTTATTCTTTTTTTAAAGATTTTATTTATTTATTTGACAGAGAAACACAGCTAGAGAGGGAACACAAGCAGAGGGACTGAGAGACGGAGAAGCAGGCTTCCCGCTGAAGCAGGAAGCCCGATGTGAGGCTCGATCCCGGGTCTCCAGGATCATGACCTGAGCCAAAGGCAGTCACTCGACCAACTGAGCCACTCAGGTGCCCCTGGACCACATCTTCTTTATCCATTCATCTGTTGAGGGCACCTCAGCTCTTTCCACAGTTTGGCTATTATGGACATTGCTGCTATGAATATTGGGGTACATATGGTCCTTCTTTTCACTACATCTGTATCTTTGGGGTAAATACCCAGTAGTGCAATTTCAGGGTCATAGGGTAACTCTATTTTCCATTTTTTGAGGAATCTCCACAGTGTTTTCCAAATTGGCTGCACCAACCTGCATTCCCACCAACAGTGTAAGAGGGTTCCCTTTTCCCACATCTTCTCCAACATTTGTTGTTTCTTGTTTTGTTAATTTTTGCCATTCTAACTGGTGTAAGGTGGTATCCCAATGTGGTTTTTTTTTAACAATTTATTTTATTTTATTTTTTCAGTGTTCCAAGATTCATTGTTTATGCATCATATCCAGGGCTCCATGCAATATGTGCTCTCCTTAATACCCACCAGCAGGCTCACCCATCCCTCCCCCTCCCTCTCCTCCAAAACCTTCAGTTTTTTTTTAGAGTCCACATTCTCTCATGCTTCATCTCCCTCTCTGATCTACCCCAATTCACATTTCTTTTCCTTCTCTTAATGCCCTCCATGTTACTCCTTATGTTCCGAAAATAAGTGAAACCATATGACAATTGACTTGCTCTGCTTATTTCACTCAGCATCATCTCCTCCAGTCCCATCCATGTTGATGCCAAAGTTGGGTATTCATCCTTTCTGATGGCTGAGTAATATCCCATTGTATATATGAACTGCATCTCTCTCTCTTTTTAAAAAGATTTCATTTATTTATTTGACAGAGAGAGATAGCAAGAGAAAGCACAAGCAGGGGGAGTTGCAGGCAGAGAGAGAGGGAGAAGCAGGCTCCTTGCTGAGCAAGAAGCCCAACATGGGTCTCCATCCCAGGAACTTGGAATTATTGCCTGAACTGAAGACAGAGGCTTAACAGACTGAACCA
Organism: Spilogale gracilis; assembly: GCA_004023965.1. Classification (NCBI taxonomy): domain Eukaryota; kingdom Metazoa; phylum Chordata; class Mammalia; order Carnivora; family Mephitidae; genus Spilogale; species Spilogale gracilis. The sequence continues at coordinate 40,510 of PITA01008738.1, forward strand.
CCCAGGTGCCCCTGGACCACATCCTTTTTTTTTTTTAAATCAATTTGCCTGTTGAAGGGCATCTTGGCTCTTTCCACAGTTTGGCTATCGTGGACATTGCTGCTATGAACACTGGGGAGCATGTGGCCTTTCTTTTCACTACAACTATGTCTTTGGGGTAAATACCCAGTAGTGCAATTGCAGGGTCATAGGGCAGCTTTGTTTTTAATTTCTTTGAGGAACCTCCACACTGTTTTCCAAAGCGGCTGCACCAATTTGCATTCCCACCAACAGTGTAAGAGGGTGCCCCTTTCTCCACAGCCTCTCCAACATTTGTTGTTTCTTGCCTTGTCGATTTTTGCCATTCTAACTGGTATAAGGTTGTATCTTAATGTGATTTTGCTATGAGTTTCCCTGATGGATAATAATGATGAACACTTTTTCATGTGTGTGTTAGCCATTTGTATGTCCTCTTTGGAGAAGTGTCTGCGCCTGTCTTCTGTGGGTTGCCTCCTTGTTTTGCTGACTGTTTCCTTTGCTGTGCAGAAGCTTTTTATCTTGATAAAGTCCCAAAAGTTCAGTTTAATTTTTGTTTTACTTGCCTTAGGAGATGTGTCTTGAAAGAAATTGCTGTGGCTGACGTCGAAGTGGTTACTGCCTATGTTCTCCTCCAGGATTTTGATGGATTCCTGCCTCACATTGAGGTCTTTCATCCATTTAGAGTGTATCTTTGTATATGGTGTAAGAGAATGATTGAGTTTCAATCTTCTATACTTAGCTTCCAATTTTCCCAGTACCATTTATTAAAGAGACTGTCTTTTTCCCACTGGATATTTTTTCCTGCTTTGTCGAAGATTAGTTGGCCATGGAGTTGAGGGTCCATATCTGGGCTCTCTACTCTGTTGCACTGATCTATATATCTGTTTTTGTGCCAGTACCATGTTGTTTTAGTGATCACAGGGTTGTAATATCACTTGAAATCAAACAATGTGATGCCATCAACTTTTTCTTTTTTAACATTTCCTTGGTGATTTGAGGTCTTTTCTGGTTCCATACAAATTTTAGGATTGTTTGTTCCAGTGTTTTGAAAAATGCTGAAGGTGTTTTTATCATGATGGAGTTGAAAGTATAGGTTGCTCTGGGCAGCATAGACATTTTAACGATGTTTTTTCTTCCGATCCATGAGCATAGAATATTTTTCCATCTTTTTGTCTTCTTCAATTTCTTTCATGAGTGTTTTGTAGTTCCTCGTGTATAGATCTTAAGTTTAAATGTAAAGCATAAAACTCTACAATGTTTAGAAGAAAATATAGGAGAGAATTCTTTTGCCTTAAGATTTTTAGACATGATATCAAAAGCATAACCATTAAAAATTGATAGACTTCTTCAAAACTAAAAAAGAAAGTTTGCTCTGTGAAAGACACTGATAAGAAAATAAAAAGACAAGCACAGACTAGTAAAAAATATTTGCACAACAATATGTTGACAAAGGACTTGTATGCAGAATATATAAAGAATTCTCTAAACTTAGCAGTAAGAAAGCAAAGAATTCAGTTGGGCAAGGGACTCAAAACTGACATTTTACCATAGAGGAAATACAGATGGTAAATAAAAGAATGGAGAACACAAGGCAAAACCACAATGAAACATCAGTACACACTAGAATGGCTAAAATAAAAATAACAAATAACAAATCAATAAAGTTATTGTAGACTGGTATGACCACTTTGCAAAACATTTTGGCAATTTCTTATAAAGTTAAACATACACTTACCATATGACTCAGAAATCCCACTTTTGTACATTTATTCCAGAAAAATGAAACCTTATGTTCACATGTAAACCTGCACATGAATGTTCATAGGAGCTTTGTAACAAGCAAAAGCTGGAAACAACCCAAAAGTCGCTCAGTGGGTGAGTGGATAAAGAAAATGTAGTATATCCATACCACAGAATACTACTCAGCAATAAAAATGAACAAACTATTAAAACACATACAAACTTGAGTGGATCTCAAAGGATTATGTTGAGTAAAAAAAAGCCAGTTTTAAAAGGTTACATATTGTATGATTGCATTTATATCACATTCTCAAAATGACAGACCTGTCATAATGAAGATCAATGGTTAGTTGCAGGGGGTAGAGGTGAGGGGAAGGTGGCTCAAAAGAATATACTGATTGTGATAGTGGTTACACAAATGTAAACTTGGGGTAAAAATTTCATAGAATGTGGATGCCTGGGTGGCTCAGTCCACTGAGTGTCTGCCTTTGGCTCAGGTCATGATTCTGGAGTCCCAGAATCAAGTCCCACTTTGGGCTCTCTGCCTTCCAGGGAGTCTGCTTCTTCTTCTGCCCTTCACCCTGCTCATGCGCTCTCTCTCTCTCTCTCTCTCTCTCTCTCTCTCTCTCTCTCTATCTATCTCTCTCTCAAACAAATACATAAAATTTTTAAAAATTTTCATGAACTGTACCCCAGTTTCATGAACTGTACCCCAGGGACTAAACAAAAACCAAAAAATAAAATATTGGTTAGTCCTGAAAAGGAAAGGAAATAGATATAGGCTTTAAAAGTAAACTGAGTGGTAGTTATGTGGGTTCTCACTGAATTACTATTCTTTTTTTTTCTTAAAGATTTTCTTTATTTATTTGACAGAAAGAGATACAGTGAGGGAGGGAACAAAAGCAGGGGGAATGGGAGAAGGAGAGTCAGACTCCCCTGCTGAGCAGGGAGCCCAATGCGGGACTCAATCCCAGGACCCTGGGATCACGACCTGAGCTGAAGGCAGACGCTTAATGACTGAGCCACTCAGGCACCCCTGATTAACATTCTTTTTATCTACACATACATCATAAAATTTCCTATTGACTTATTATTTATTTTTAAATTATCTTTAAAAACTAGTCATTTGAAGAACAGGAAAAAAGAGCTGGAATTGAACCCATAATCACAATTCTTTCTAGGAAATAATGAAAATATTCTACATACTCTTGCAGGCTCTAAAATATCCCCTAAACAACCTCACCTCCTTGTATTTGTGGCCTTGTGTAATCCCTTCTCCTTAAGTGTGGGCCAGACTTAACGACTCATTTCTTTTTTTTTTTAATTTTAATTTTAATTTTTTTCCAGTGTTCCAAGATTCATTCCCCATGCCCCACACCCAGTGCTCCATGCAATAGGTGCCCTCAGTACCCACCACCAGGCTCTCCCATCCCCCCACCCCCTTCCCTCCAAGTCCTTCAGTTTGTTTCTGTGTCCAAAGTCTCTCTAGTTTTGTTTCTCTCCCTGAATTACCCTACTTCCCATTTATTTTCCTTCTCCTACTGTCCTCTATATTACCCCTTATGCACCGCAAGTAAGTGAAACCATGTGATACTTGACTTTCTCTACTTGGGGCAGGAATCCATCAAAATCATGGAAAAGAACATAGGTAGTAACCTTTTTTACATTGTCCACAGCAACTTCTTTCAAGACACGTCTCCAGAGGTAAAGGAGACAAAAGTGAAAATGAACTTTTGGAACTTCATCAAAATGAAAAGCTTCTGTACAGCAAAGGAAACAGTCAGCAAAACAAAGAGGCAACCCACAGAATGGGAGAGGATATTTGCAAGCGACTCATTTCTAATAAATAGAATATGGCACGAGTGATGGGATGCCACTTCTAAGAGTAGGTATAAAAGGCCTGTAGCTTCTGTCTTCTGGTCTCTCATCCCCTTGTTTCTTTGAAGGAAGTCATCTGCTATGTTGTGAGCTGTCCCACTGGGAGGCTCACGTGGCAAGGAACTGAGGAAAGCCTCTGGTCAATGGCCAGCCAGTGAGGAGCTAAGGCCCTCTGTCCAATGGCCTAGAAGGAATGAAATCCTGCCTACAATCATGTAAGTGAGCTGGGAAGCAGATCTTCCCCCGAGTCAAGCCTTGAGTTGGTTGTAGCTCCAGCCGACACTTGGCTGTAGCCCTGTGAGAGACCTTGAGTCAAGCCACACGTAGATTCCAGACCTACACAAGCTATGAGGAGATGTTTGCTGTTTGAACACCTGGGTGGTTCAGATGGTTAAGCATCTGCCTTCAGTGCATGTCATGATCCCAGGGTCCTGGGATCAAGCCCCTGGTCTGTCAGGCTTCATGCTCATTGGGGGAGCCTGCTTCTTCCTCTCCCTTGCCCACCGCCCCAGCTTGTGTGTGCTCTCTCAAATAAATAAATAAATAAATAAATAAATAAAATCTTTAAAATAAATGTTTGTTGCTTTAAACCACTGAGTTTTGGGGTAATTTTTATGGAGCAATAAAGACAAATATAAATTCTGCTTGCTGGATTTATCTAAAGAAATCAGACATCTCCATAAAGATGTATACACATATACATTGATCATATTTATAATGGTGAAAACACAAATGTAACCTAAAAGTTCAACAACAACAGAATGGTTAGAATTGTTACTTTGTATAATGTAATATCAGGCAACCATTAACAATAACAATATACCACAGACATTAACAGGATAATAAGGGACTAAAAACCATACACTATGCCCATAAATTTCACAACTTCAATGAAAATGAAAGTTGAAAAGACACAAACTGGAAGCCCTACACCTACTAAATGAATTGAAGGGAATTGCGTTAAAATCTTTATACAGATTCAAGCCACGTGAATTCACTTTCACCCTCTACCAAAAATTTAAGGAATATGAAATACCAATTTTACAAAAACTATTTCAGAAAAGAGAAGACAATGGGATACTTCTTAAAGTATTATATTATGCCAGCATTACTCCAACACCAAATCCAGACAACAGGTATAAGAAAAAAGCTAAAGTAAACTAAAAGCCAATATGCCTCATGAACTGAAGGTGAAAATCTTCAACAAACATTAGCAAATAGATCAAATAATGTATAAAAAAACAAGTGATGTTTACTCTGGCAATGCAAAGTTGGTTCAACATTCAAAAAGAAATCAATGTAATCCATCGGATTAACAGTCTAAAGAAGCAAAATCACATGATTACATATGAAATCATGGTGAAAGGCCCAACATATCCATTCATAATAAACCTCAGCAAACTAGGATTAAAAGGGGACTTTCTCTTGAAAAAGAACATCTACAACAACAAAACCCAAACAGTATATTCCTAATATCATAATTAACAGTGAATGACCAAATGCTTCCCCAGTAAGACTGGGAGCACAAGAATATGCACTCTCATCACTCCTACCCAACACCATACCCACGCCCTCGGTTGATGCAGTAAGGCAAGGACAAGATATAGGAGGCTCAGATTAGAATAGAGACAATAAAGCTGTTTATATTCACAGGCAACATGATTGTGTATAACCCCAAGAAATCTACAGAAAAGCTACTGGAACAGGATACAAGGCCAACATACAAAAAGTCAATTGTATTTTTGCGTAGTAGCAAAAAAATAACAAAAGTATGATTCTAAAAAAAGAACAGAGTTGGAGTATTCATACTATTAAATTTCAAGCTTTATTATAAAACTATGGTAATCAAGACAATGTGGTATGGTGAAAGGCCCAACAAGTAGATCAACTGAATGTTAAGAGTTCAGAAATAAACATAGCCAACTGGGTTTTGACAAGGTACAAAGGCAATTCAAAGGAGAAATAATAGTCTTTTTACCAAATGGTGCTGAAACAATTGACCATTCACATGCAAAGTAATGAATTTGGGCCTGTGTCTTGCACCACTTACAAAAACTAACTCAAAATTATTCAAAGGCTTACGTGTAAAACCTAAAACTATAAAATTTCTGGAAGTAAATATAGGACAAAATCTTTGTGACCTTGGCTTACGCAAAAATTATTTTGAGAGGATAAACACAGTACAAGCCATAACAGAAAAAAATTTTGATGACATTTATAAATTGGACTTCATCAAAACAAAAATTATAAAATTGTGTTCTTCAAGAGATCTGTTGAGAAAATGTAGAGATGAGCCACAGGCAGGGAAAAAATATTTGCAAAGCATATATCTGATAAAGGGCAGTCAATCAAAATCTGAAGAACTCTCTAAGCTTATATGGTAGGCTGAACACTGTCCCCCAAATTCATGCAAGTCCTAACCCTGGAGCCTATGAATGTTACCTTATGTGACAAAAAGGGACTTTGCTAACGTGATGAAGTTAAGAATCTTGAGATGAAGTGGGGCGCCTGGGTGGCTCAGTTGGTTAAGCGACTGCCTTCGGCTCAGGTCATGATCCCGGAGACCTGGGATCGAGTCCCACATCGGGCTCTCTGCTCGGCAGGAAGCCTGCTTCTCCCTCTCTCACTCCCCCTGCTTGTGTTCCCCTTCTGGCTGTGTTTCTCTCTGTCAAATAAATAAAATCTTTAAAAAAAAAAAAAAGAATCTTGAGATGAAGAGATTATCCTGGACTATCTGGATGGACCCTACATACCATCACAAGTGTCCTGATAAAAGGGAGGCGGGAGGAGATTTGACTACAGAAAAGGAGAAGGCAATGGGACCACAGAGAGGCAGACTGGAGCAATGAGGTCACAAATCATGGAATTATCAGCAGCCACCGGAAGCTGGAAGAGGCAAGAACAGATTCCTCCCTGGAGCCACCAGAAGGAACCAACTTTGCTGACACTTCGACGGACATACATAAGACTTGGTTTGCACTTCTGGCTTCCAGAACTGTAAGAGAATTTGTTTCACTTGTTTTGAGCTGTTAAGCGTGTGGTTAATTTGTTACAGCAGCCCTAGGAAATTAATGTAGCTCAGAAGTAAGCAAACAGTCTAATTACAACATGGGCAAAAATTTGAACTGACATTTAACCAAAGAGGAAGTAAGAATGGCAAATAAGCACATAAAAGAAGCTCAACAGCATTAGCCATTAGAGAAAAAGTGAATTAAAACAACAGCCAAACTGGTGGTAGCCAGAGGGGAAGTGGGTGTGAGGAATAGGTAAAATAGGGGAAGGAGATTAAGAGCTTATCATGATGAGCACTGAGTAATGCACAGAAATGTTGACTTATTATATTGTATCATGTGAAACTAACATAACATTGTATGTTAATTACACTTCAATAAAAACAATAAAATAAAATTTAAAACAATTTTTAAAAAACCAACAATGAGACACCACTGCCCTCCTATTACAGTGGCTAAAAATTTACAAAGAAATAACCCTGTGGAGCAACTAGACCTCTCATACTTTGCTGGTGGAAATGCAAAATTGTGCAGACACTTTGGACAAAAGTTTGGCAGTTTCCTACAAAGTTAAACACACTTTTACCATACAACCTAGCAATCCCACTTCTAAGTATATACCCAAGAGAAATAAAGACATACCCATTTGGAAAAGAATCTGTACATGAATGCTTATAATGGCTTTATCTGTGACCACTAAAAGCTGGAAGCAACCCAAGTATCCCTCCACTAGTGAATGGGTAAACAAATTGGGGTACATCCATACAATGGAGTGCTATTCAGCAATTAAAATAATAAATTACTGATATACAACAATGTGGATGAACCTCCAAAACCATTATTCTAAGTGAACTAGGCTAGACACAAAAGTCTCCACACTATATGATTCCATTTATATGACATTCTGAAGAAATTAAAACTATTGAGAAAGAAATCAGGCCACTGATTGCCAGGTTTGTAAGTTCGTAAAAATTTGTAGAACTGTCTACCTAAAAAGGATCAATTTTACTGTAAGTAAATCATACCTCGATAAATAAAAAGATACTTTAGATTGGTACAAACGTTAAGTTGAAAAAAAATGACAATGTAGATCAATGTTTATGGACATTGGAAATTGTCCTTGCATCCAGTTAGTGAAAAAAGTTTGCAGAAAAACAATTAAAGAAAAACAGTGGGTATGCACATGTATCCATATGTTAATATATCTGAGAGAAAATATATAAAAACATTAATAGTGGTCACCCACGGGAGTGAGGATCTCTTATTCCTTCCTTCCTTCCTTGATGTATACTTTGAAAAAGACATGTTCTCTCTTTTGACCTAAATTTCTATAGTAATGAACTGATAGCATTGTACTAGTGTGTGTGTACACACACACACACACACACACACACACACACACACACACACACACATTGGTCTCAGAGCCTTTGTACTTGCTGTTCCCTCCCTGTTCGTTGCCTGGGACATGGCTTGGCCCATAGCTTCATTCAGATTGGGCTTAAATGTCACCACCTCAGAAGCTTTCTCTGTCCTCCACGACTGGAAAAGACCCTATTACTCATAGTCCCCTTACTCTGCTTTATTTCTTCTTAATGGCAGTATTCACTGTGCTGACATTGTCTTATGAATGTATTATGTTCATTGCTTGTTTGTTCCACTAGAATATGAGCTCTGTGAGGAAAGAACTTTGGTCTGTTTTCTTCACTGCCGTTTCCCCAGCACTGAGAACAATGCATGGCACTTGGTAGGTACTCAATAAGTATTTATTGAATAAATGGTTGAATACATGCTACAGTGTAAGGCTTCTAGAATCTGTCACCTTCTCAACAACATTCATGACCTTGAGGAATTTATAATCAACTGCAGGGACACAACCCGAAATTGACAGTTCCTCTCTGAGCGTCTACAAGCAGCATTGGGACAGAATGAGTGGCAGTTGTGGAGTCCAAAACTGAAAAGGGAGCTTGGGGTTGGCAAAGTGCCTTCTGAGGATGGCCTTTGTGTGACTAGGGTTGCAGGGGTGCAGACTGAGAGGCTTCTCACAAGAAACCTTGCCCTCAGAAGACACCTTGAGCTAATAGCTGTTTCTGGAGTCCTTGCCTCCCAGAAAATCAGAAAGGACTCTCTCTGAATCACCCACAGCAAAACCTGCCGTACTTCATGCATCATTAAACATTCAGGGCACTCCCAGTCTGTTCCACCAGGCTTTCGAGGTAAGAGGAAGCCGAGCTTAGGAAAAAAGTGATGCGGCCCCAGGGAGCGGCAGGGCTGAGCCAAGCTTCGCACTGTGGGCCTTGTTTCTCTAAGCTCGCTGAAGGGCCCTGGCTCCCCCAGCCGCCTCTGCGCCGACTGTGAGGGTCCAGTATGCTCCTCAGAGGCCCAGCAGCAGCTGAACTTGGCCACAAATGTTTATCTGGCACACTTCCATACCTCCTCTAACTCAACAGCCAACAGCTTCTCACCCTCCAGGCACCTGGTCTCTGAGAACTCCCTCAAAAGATCTTTTCCTGGTCCCAAAAGACATCCGCGAGCACAAGCAACCTTGCGTGCCTCGGTGAGACGGCCCACCCCAAGCTCAGGTTCAAGTTGATGCAGTTGACAAACAGGGCTCTCTGTGAGACCCCAGTGATCTCAGCACTTAAAATCGCAATGCCCCACCTGCCTACTCCCAGCTTCCCTGACATGACTGATCTCCCCTGTCGTTGCTGTCCATTGTCCATCTCCCTCTGCTAGGACTTAAGCTCAATAGGGACAAATATTTCTGTCAGTTGTTTTCACTGATGTATATATTTGCAGTGCCTGAAACAATCACCAGCGTTTACTACACTTTGTTCTTTAAACAGAGTGTTTAAAGAACTTGGTGTCAATTAAATCACTTAATTTTCACAAGAACCTATAAGGAAGGTACCATTATGATCCCATTTCACAGATAAAGAAACTGAGGCACAGAGAAGTTAAATAACCCATCTAAGTTCACATAGCTAGTAAGTGACAGAGTTGGTATTTGAACCCATGTGTATCCTTAACCACTAGGGCACACCACCAAAAAGCAAAACAAAATAGTGCCTTGCCCACGTAGGCCCTCTGTAAGTGAACCGATGATTGAATCAATGGATGGAACTGTGAGGTGTGCTCCCTCACGTGGGGAATTTGGTCTACTATTCGACCAGGACTCCACTGCTCTGTGCGTGTCTCTCTCCCTAGGAGGCTCTCAGAATAATAGAAGTCTGTGAGTTCAGTGAGATTCCACCTCACACCTGTCAGAATGGCTAAAATTAACCAGTCAGGAAACAACAGATGTTGGCAAGGAGGCGGGGAAAGGGGAACCCTCCTACACTATTGGTGGGAATGCAAGCTGGTGCAGCCGCTCTGGAAAACAGTATAGAAGTTCCTCAAAAAGTTGCAAATAGAGCTACCCTATGACCCAGCGATAGCACTACTGGATATTTACCCTAAAGACACAAATGTAGTGATCTAAAGATGTGCACCCCAATATTTATAGCAGCAGTGTCCACAATAGCCAAACTACGGAAACAACCTAGATGTCCATCAACAGATGAATGAATAAAGAAGTGGTACACACACACAATGGAATACTACGCAGCCATCAAAAGAATGAAATCCTGCCATTTGCAATGACGTGAATGGAACTGGAGGGTAGTATGCTGAGCAAAATAAGTCAGTCAGAGAAAGACAATTATCATATGATCCCTCTGATGTGAGGAATTTGAGAGGCAGGGTGGGGTTTGTGGGGGCAGGGAGGGAAAAAGTTAAACAAGATGGGACTGAGGAGGGAGACAAATCATAAAAGACTTTTAATCTCAGGAAACAAACTGAGGGTTGTTGGGGGGTGGGGGGAGGGATAGGGTAGCTGGGTTATGGACATCGGGGAGAGTATATGCTATGCTGAGTGCTGTCGATTGTGTAAGACTGATGATTCACAGACCTGTACCCCCGAAGCAAATAATACATTATATGTTAATAAAAAAGTCTGTGTGTTTCCTCAGTTCTCAACAGTCCTTCCTCCCTCTCTTCCCTCCTCCCTCCCTTCCCTCTCCCCTCCCTTCATTTCTTGTCCTTCCTTCCCCTTCTTGCTCCCTCCTTTCTCTGGGCCTTGTGGGAGGCAGAGCGTTGCTTTGTGAAGGGGGTGTAGGCAGGCAGCAAGCCTCTTCTTCAGCTCTCCTTCCCTCTGGGTGTTCTACTGGGCTCTCTTAGTACCTACAGTGCCTGGGACTAGCGGAGAGCAGCAAGTATGCATGAAGCAAGATCTCTGAGCTCGGTAAGTGAACAGTGGGAAGGGCAATCTGGGTGAGAGAGAGAGAGACCCGGCACACCAACACTGGTCCAAAGCATACTGATACAAAGCAGATTGAGGCGAGCTGAAGGAGGACAATGACTAGGGTCTTGGGGATAAAGAGGTAGGACTTGGGCATTTAAAAATGCTTCTCAGAAGAGGTGGCATTTTAACTGAACTTAATATTAAGGATGGGCAGGAATTTGAAAGGATCAGTGAGAAGCACATTCCAAATGAAGACAAACTCAGGGAGTCCTGAAGGCTGTTGGATTTGTAAATGTGGGACACAGCATCCCCAGGAAGGCTGTTCCCCATAGAGAGTGGAGACTGGGCTGGGCTTTGTGGGCCCTGCTTGTTTGCCAACACCTGCTCTATAGGGATGGGCTTTCTTTGGGCTTCCGTGTTACCTCTGAGGGAGACGTGGGCTGGTGTTCTTAGTCATCTCATGTTCCCATCTCATTTCCAGCTACTGTATATATTGCTGTGTCACCTTCCAGTTGCCCTTGGGACTAGTTTAAGCCCTGCTGCCTTGCCTGGGTGAAGGTGAGGGCTGATTTCTCGCCCCACTCTGCCATTGCCTTGCTTGGCCCACTGTCAAGCAGGCAGGCAGCAAGGCTCTGGTAAGTTCTTTCCATGTGCCAGGCCTTAGGCCAGGAAAGCCATGCTCCTTCCCTCACCCCCACAGCTGGTGCCTTGGCTTTGCCATCTGGGAAAGGAAAGGGTTGAATGTTGTGATCTTGAAAGTTCTTTCCAGCTGCAACATTCTAGGCGGGGGTATTTGAACGCCCTCCTTTTGAAGCTCTGAGTTCTGTAGGAAAATGATTATCATAAAAATGTTTCCAGGTTGGTGCACTGGCTTCTCTCAGGGCCTCACTGTTTGACAACCAGAGACTTAAGTGATATTTACATGCAAAAATGTTTTACTGTGGGACACCATCATTATCCCAGTGTCAGGGGCCAAGGATAACACCCCATCACAGGCCTTCCCTGTTATATGAAGAAAGAAAGATTCATTCACTCATTCAGCTAAGCCCAACTGTGTACACAAATCTGTACTAGGTGCTATAAAAAATATGCCTGATCTCACCATGGGCTCATAGAACATAAAATAATCTGATTTGGGGAGGAAGGCACTAGTCATCTGAGAGCAGGCCATCCTCCAGCCCAGAATGAAAGCCCACCAAGGGGGCAGATGCCTTTGTACAGCAGCTCTAATAGGCCAACAGGTAGAGAGCGATTCTTTAGAATGAAAAGAAGCAAACTTCCCATGGTTTCTGCCCTTGGATCCTGGTTCTCCACCCCCTTTTGCTTTATACTCACTACTAATTTCATCTTCCTTCCCTGTGAAAGCCCTTCAAACAGCGGAAGGCAGAGCTTTCCCTGCTCTTTTCTTCCTCAGGCTACATAGCCTGTTCCTGAAGCCATTCCTTAGGCAACACCTGTGTGCGACGCTTGCTGTCCACCATACTGACTCTCTGCTCTCACTTTGTTGAAGAAGCTTCCTGTATTTCATCCTCGAAATCTTTCTCTTGCAGCAGATCACAAAGCTGCCATTGGAACAAAGACAACCCAGGGGTTGCTCTGCGATTGTAAAATGAAGAAAGAAATAACTTGGTTCTTCGAAAAGAAGGTACTCTCTCAAAAAATAATTCTCCAACTGCCACTTTTCTTCGCATATCCCACAAAGGCCAGAGAGGTCCCTTTAGTTCCAGCCACATCTAGTTCTGACACCAACAGTTGGGGAAATAAGAGGCTTTGCTCTAGGGAACATGGGAGCTCCAGACAGTCACTCCCTGTCCAGTTCTCTTTCTCCTGTGTCACATTATGACCTTGCCGTTTAGCAGGTCATCAGCTTCTCCTAATAAACTATTTCCAGGTAAGGTAAACTAATCCCCAGAAAGGATAACCGACCTATGTGTGGTCCCACAGCGAGGAAGTGTGGAGGAATCCAGATTCATATCCAGGCTTTGGCTCCAGGTCTAGCTCTTTCCGGTGTTAACCCAGCTGATTCCCCACTGGCCTTGGATGTCTGCTTTGCGGATGCATAGGTGAGATGCCACAGTGACCAGTGTGGGGACACATGTTTGGCTCTAAAAATCCACCCAGGACAGCAGAGATCTGGCAGCACCTGTATAAAGAAGATTTGAAGGGCTTGTTGACAGATTACTATGTTCCAGCAGTAAAGCATGGTCACCAACAAGGGCTGGCAAGGTTAATAGAGGCCACATCCGCAGAGCACAGGGGATAGTTAGGCTAACCTCTGCTACTACAGAGGCTGGGAAAGCAAGTCAGGTGTCCTGGGAGGCAATGAGTTTCTTGCTTCTGGAGCTGGGGAACAAAGGCTGGATAATCTCTTGGCAGTTTGTGATTCTAGGAAGTAGTTTTGTGATCCTTTTGTGATGCTGTGAGCCTCCATTGGCCCACACATTCCCAGGAGCAACAGTTTTGCTCCACCTCGTCTAGTGGGGTTTGTGGGCCTCTTCGAGAGAAGAGGTAAAGAATGGTGGCTTTCTTGACCGGGCCCTGAGATATGTGGAAAGGCAGATGCCAGTGCCCTGTGCCCAGATAAAGCATGAGGCACCAATGTTAAGGTAAAGTAGGTGATGAGCAGCTGTTGTTGGTGTAGAAATTTCTAGGGGAAATCTTTTAACTACTATTCTCTTGCAGTCAGATCTCAGCCTGATGTGGAATCAGAGGACTGAGTGCACAACTTCTTTAAATCAAGATTTCTGAAAGAACAGTCATTTTGTGGTGTACACTTTGGCCTTCTCGGTTGGCAAAGGCCCATGGATAGGCCTGCCTGGATGGGCCTCTTCAAGAAGCTGGCTCCTCTTTCACTCACTCTGGCTTCCTCAGGCCTGAAGTATAAGCCTGTCCACCATAGGAGAGTGTTGGACATAGTTCCTTGCACGAAAACCTAGATTTCCTAGGGCTTTGCACAGTGGGGTGCTCAGAGCCTAGAGGGTGGGAGGCAAAGTGGGAAAGCACCACGCTTGGCTCTTAGGCATTTATAGTGAACTTTGTCAGCTCTATACTCACTCTTATGGGAATCACTCTGGGAAGAGATCTTTTAAATCCTTATTCTTCTGGCTTAATATTCTCACAGCAGAGTTTAGGGAGCTGAGAAACAGAAAGAGAGTGGGAGGGGGAAAGCTAGGGAAGTGGCCCTAGCAGGATTCACAGTGCAGCTGACTGGGGGTGCAGGTTCAAGGCACCAGCCATGTCCCCTCTCCCTGTCTGTGGTCTAGTGGGTAAGACCGGAAGCCCCAAGCGCATTCGCAGGATATAGAAGACATCACAAACTATCATGTAGGCCTGAAATACCAAAGGAGATACTGAGAGGAAAGATGGCACTTGGCAGGTGGCAGAAATGGGGGCAATGGCACTTCAGGTGGGGATAGCACAGAAGCTGCTTCCTAATCAGCATGTTCTACAAAGTCATCCAGGGTGTTTGTGTGAGGTTGGGGGGAGGGAGGAGGAGGGAGCTTGGAGGGTATGATGAGGGGGAACAGGGAGAGGGAAGAGCACTCTAGAGGGGTGGTTATGGTAGAGCCAGGGTATGTGGCTATGTGGAGCAGGCCCTGACCTGGGAACCAAAGGAGCCAGCAAAGAGCTTTGCCTTAGTGGCATGTTCTCACATGTGTGTGTATGAGGGCACATGCATGTACACAGGCAGACACACACATAGTTCCTGGCCTTTAGCAATTTGATATAAGGGCAGATGCAGATTAAAAGTAAGAGGTCTAATTCTTCCTGTGGAAAAGTAATGGAAGAGATTCCCTCCTTTTCTTTTCTTTCAGACTCCTTTCTCTGTCCTTTTCAAATGTATGTACATTTTTTAAGGGCTAATCCTCTTGCCCTCTCACAGCTCAAGAAAGTTCCCTCAGGGGCCTGGGGGCCAACTCTTGCAATGGAAAATGATGTCCTGTCTTCCAGTTTCCCGGGAGGAGATGAGCCTACCTTTGGCTGTTTCCTGACTGCAAATTATTCAACCTATCAGATGTAATGGCTTAGCTAGATGAGATTTCTGTTTTTGCAATCCTTTCAGCAGGTTGCCTGTAATAAGCCCCACGTTCTGGTTTCACACTTATTCAGTGATATAGTTGTTGGCTTTCCTCTTAAACGTTTGTGGAGAGATTTCCTGGGCTGGGAGGAAACTATTTCTCTAGCATTGCACACAGACACAGACACACACACGCCACACCCACACTCATGCAGAATCATACCATTGAGTGTGCCCACACCCCCTCATTGCTCCCGTCCTGGCAAGTGGTTGGTGTCTTCTTCCCAGGACAGGCTTGAGAAGAGCAGCCTGGGACTGCTCAGTCAGGAAGGCCTCGGTTACGCAAGGCCGGCCTGGCAGGTTCTCTTCGTCTTTTATTGTCTTTTTTAAGTTTTTCACATGGTGTCCACCAGCTCCTCTGAGTCTGGATTCTTCTGAATTTCATTTACTTGCTGCTACACCGTTTTTCCTTTCTCCAATGTTTCTTTCTTCAACTCTTCACGGAAAATGAAAAAGTAAAAACGGATAACACCAATCATTACGTTGTACGCCCAAAACTAACTTAATATTATATGTCCATTATACCTCAGTAAAACAAAATACAGACAACAGGAAAACAAAACCAAAAATGGCTCCAAACAAAACTTAACTGCTGTTTCGCACCGTGAACCTGCTAGAACTTTGGGTTTCACTGGCACTGAATCTCTTGCTCATTCATCAATTATGTATTAACTTTATTCACCAGATATCAGGAGTGCAGCTTGGGCTCAGTGTGTCACTTGGAGAATGAAAGAGCTCGGAGAGTCAGATCTCACCCCAGAGATCCAGCTGGTGGCAGAGCGTTAACAACCCACCTGCTCCAGGTTCCCACCCTGCCTTGCCTTGCCCCGAGCCTGGTAGGCGGGACTTCCTTCCAGCCCAGGCCCCGCCCCCGGCTGGTGAGAAGGCGGTGTGGTGTAGCTTTTGGGCCAATCACAGCCCAGTAAAATTGAGATGGACTGCGCCCCCCCCCCCCCCCCCCCCCCCCCGCCCACTTGGCTTTCGGGAGGACCATGTGGAAACCGGACTCCGGGTTTCAGGCCCCCTGGCCCGCAAGCCCTGCGTGAGCGGTGTTTCTGGTGTTTCCTCATCTCAGGGGCTGGGCAAGACCCTGCTGCACTTCCTCTGCGCTGGGCACTGACTTCTTCCTTCACTCATCGGATCACAAGTACCTCCTCCAGACCTGGTACTTGTGGAGCACAGTGTATTGTATTTTGGGGTATAGGCCTGTCCCGTCAGTCCTCAGGGTGCCTTTGCGGTGGCAGGCCTGTCTGGAAAGCACTTGGACCAGGATCCTTCACCTTCGCACTGGCAACCGGTGCTCTGCAGCTCCTCATGGGCCGCGGTTCCTTTCATAGTAACAAACCCTGTGATGTGCCAGGGCCTTCGAGCCCCTAGTCTGACCATGAACCGCCCTTGGCAAGTTGTGGAGCCTGTCTCACTGTTCCCCAGTGCCTACATTCCCTTCACCAGAAGGTACCCCAGGGCTCCATTTAGTGTTCTACCGTTGTCAGCTCCTGGGCTTCAGCTCCTGTGGGGCAGTGGGGTGACAGCAGTCTTCCTCCATGGGCCCCAAGTATTCCGGGGCTCCATTGGCAAGTCCCTTTACCAGGTCTGAGATGCCAGCTTAGCTCTCCAGCAGATGACAGAGTTGGGAGAGGTAGCCTGATGTAAATTTTAAGAAAGTGACTGTGAGTTGGGAGACGGGGTGCTGTAAGGCCTTCACCCAACTTCAAAATTTTCCTCAGCCTCAATTTTTCCACCTCTGAAATGGAGATGGTATATAAATTGTAGAGATTTTGAATCCGCTCTGTAAACTGAAGCACCAGACACACCGTTTTGGGCAGCGGTGGTTGTCTGGAGGCTGGTGCAGATGAGATCATGAAGAGAGGCTGGATTCAAAGAAAAATTGTCATCCTTCAGTAAACTTGCATTTCATTAATAAGTGTTTGTAATAAATTAGTTAATTTTCTATTGCAAGACACCTCACCAGAATAAACAAACAACAACAAAACCTGCATTTCATTGCTCAGGGATTCCTGAAAGAGGTTTTTACTAAAATAACCCCCAGCCAAAACCACTTATTTATTCTCTCTAGAAGTGGAACTAAGTTTTTTCACCAGGGGGCATATTTTACCAATTTGTATTAGAAAAAAAATCGCACCCCACATTATAAAGAAGTGAGAGTTTCTCTCCCTCTCCTTCTCTCTCTCTTTATACCCTTCCTCTTTTTCTCAGGATGACTTTTATTGATTGTATGGTGGAGTTTGTTTCTATTTTCCTTGTGGCCTAGTTTTTAAAATGTCACACTGTGGGCGCCTGGGTGGCTCAGTTGTTAAGCGTCTGCCATCAGCTCAGGTCATGATCCCGGAGACCCCGGATGGAGTCCGGCATCGGGCTTCCTGCTCTGCGGGAAGGTACTTCTCCCTCTCTCACTCCCCCTGCTTGTGTTTCCTCTCTAGCTGTATTTCTCTCTGTCAAATAAATAAAATATTTTTAAAAAATGTCACACTGTGCAAGGATTGGCTTCAGAAAGTGCCATTTGGGGTTTCGAGGATGGCTGTTCCCATCCAACCCTACCACCAGCTACCTAAAGAAGGACTGTGGTAGGTCATGGGGTGTGGGTTGCTGTGTGAGTCAGTAAAGCAAATGGGGGGGGATACTGCCAAACTCAACTTTTGGTGTACACTTTCCATGTCACTGGGTTTACAGTACAGAGGTTTAAGACAATATGTACAGTGAACAAAACACTGGACTGAGAATTGGGAACTATAAATTCTCAAATCCTGTCACTAATCCAGTGAGTTTGGGGCAAGTCACTACCCAGATTTAGCTCTGTTTTCTCAACTGAACTGAAAGGGCCAGACTGAGGCTTTTGCTGTTTAAGAATCATTTTCTGATTCTTAGGGAATAAAGGAGGCACCCTTTTGGGTTGCCTCCATCATGACCATGCCCCCACATGCCATTTCGTTCCCATGGCAACGGCTGTCTGGGCTTCACTGACCTCCAGTTCTTTAGCAGCTACTGCAGGTAGGAGGTTGCAGGACTTTGTTAAGGGGCCAGAGTGCTAATTTTTTTTTCTCTTACACACTGAATTTATTCTAAAAATTCTCTCTTCACCTCAGTGAGCTCACAGTAAGTGCTGGTGGAGTGTGTGAAGTCAGCAACAAAAAGAGGTATGACAGCTTTAGTTTACTTTAAAACCCCTAACACTAATATGTAAATGAGATTATGTATTTTGTCCCACATCGAATCTCATTTATGAATGGTTCTTCTCTGAATTACCACACAACTGCCACACAGGCTGCTAATGTGAGAGTGTAAAAGTGCTGGTTTGGAAGCAGGATTTGAGCTAGACCTCACTGGATAAATGTGTGTTCTGATAACTCCTTTCTCTTTCTGGAACACAGTTTCATTTGTACAAGAAGATTAGACTACTGGTATAGGCTGAATTGTGTCTCCCTTGCCCCTAGCCCAATTCCTGTGTTGAATGCCTAACCCTTAGTAACTCAGAATGGAATCTTATTTAGGAGTTGGGTTGTAGATGTGATTATTTGAGTCATGTTGGAGTATGGTAGGCCCTTAATGTGATATGATTGGCATCTTGATAAAAAGAAGATATTTTGGGGCACCTGGGTGGCTCAGTTGGTTGAGTGACTGCTTTAGGCTCAGGTCATGATCCTGGAGACCCGGAATTGAGCCCCACATCAGGCTTCCGGCTCGGCGGGAAGCCTGCTTCTCCCTCTCTCAGTCCCTCTGCTTGTGTTCCCTTTCTAGCTATGTTTCTCTCTGTCAAATAAATAAATAAAATCTTAAAAAAAAAGAAGATATTTGGATACAGGTACAGACACAGGGAGAATGCCATGTAAAGACAAATGCAGATATCCAGGGGATACTTCTACAAATTAAGGGTCACCGGAGATTGCCTGCAAACTACCAGAAACTAAGTGAGAGGCACATAACAAATTCTCCATCACCATTCTCAGAAGAAACCAACTCTGCCGACATCTCAGTTGCAGGATTCTAGCCTCCAGAACTATGTGACAATAAACTTCTATTGTTTAAGCATTCTGATAGAGTAAGTTAGACATGAGCTAGAGGCAAAGGTGGTGACAAATACATGACACATTACAAGCCTGAGGGCACAACATCCTGACTTTGTGGCTTTTAACATCCTGGTCTCAAGGCTTCCAACATCCTTGGGCTGACAGACCAAGAACCACAGGTGCAGAACTTGCGCTCTCCTCTCCAACCTTGACCCCAGGGTAAGCTATAGCTTTTACACTGCCATTTCAATCCTCACCCTTGTGGAGGAAAATGGCCATGACCGTTTCAGCAAGAACCCCGTAGGGCCAAAAAAAAATCCTCCTCCAAACTGGTAGGAGGAGTTCCTTAGGTGTTAAGACACAACCTCAATTGGAGACTCCCCCCTGAGTTTTGACCCATAACCGATGCAAAGATGAAAAGAAGAGACCCCTAGCCCCAGTGCAGTAGCCTCTGGGCCTGCCCGGGCTCCTACCTTGAGAGTGTACTGTCCTTAAAAAACTGCTTTGTGTTAGATATTTTCCTTCTGGCTCTCTTTATTTGAGCACAGATCCTCATAAATCTTTTGTGAGGGATCCAAGAAACCTCCATTCACACAACACAGATTCTGTCCCACCAGTAACAATTCAATTTGCAGTTCACTGTTAAGGTAGCCCCAGGAAGCTAATACTACTATATTAGTGGTTCCCAGTCTCACTACCAAGAACCCTTTGCTCTTTGTTCTCTTGTGGACCCAACTCATTTATTTAACAAATATTTATCGAGCACCTACTGTATACCAGGCCCTAAATGTAGGCATTGGAGATACACAAAGTCACAAAGCCAAGTTCCCTCCCCTTGTGTTCATTCTGTATGTTTTAAAATATTTAGTCAGCCAAGTATATTATGGCTTATTTTAGTAATAATTTGTATATTTTCTCATGAGATAACAGGATTACCTCATCAACATGGTATAATTAGTGCTTAAAATCAAAGAAAGTTTGTATTCTAAGTAGCTGTTGATCCTTTATGGCAAGTAAATACCTTGAGTTTGTTTTTTTAACATGTTGAAAATTATTCTGAGAAGCCCCAATTATGGATCCCTAGGGGTTCAAGGACTTCGTTATAGGGTTATTAGCTAGAGGAGGAGTTGCAAATTTTTCCTGTAAAGGGCCAGATAGTAAACATTCTAGGCTTTGTGGACTGTACAGTCTCTGTCACAAGTACATAACATTGCCACTGTAGTTCGAAAGCAGCTATAGATGATACAAACTAATGAGCATGACTGAGTTCCAATGAAATTTTACTTATGGACACTGAAATTTGAATTTCATATAATTTTCATGTGTGGCAAATACTACTTTTTAAAAATTTTTTTCAACCCCCAACCATTAAAAATAGAAAACCATTTAATTCACGAGCTATATAGGAAAATAGGTGGCAGGCAGACTGTATGTATTCACCAGGCTGGCCACAGTTGGCCAACCCCACAGTTAAATTCTAATTTTGCTCTATTCTGGAATTAGGTGATTCTTATCCCCCTAAGGGTCAAATGAGGGCCAGAGAAGAATTCAGTTGGAACTCAAACCCAGGCTTCCTGCAGCCCAGCCCGCCGTGCTTAACACGGTTTTAGGCTGCCGTGTTTGGTCATGACTTCACATGTGGTCTTTGTATCCATGTGGTGCAGAAAATAGATGTGTGGTCAGCGGCCCTTTCCAGGCGTTGACCATGTAAGGATTGTCCTCTTACTAGCAGCCAGTGGCAACGTTATTTTGTCAAGCCTGACCCTAGGCTTAGGGCAGTTTTCGTTTATACCTCTCTTGGGTTGCGTGGGCCCGGGAGGCCCATCTGTCCCTTACTATTTGAGTCCCTGTTGTGTCATTGGCAGCTCTCTGAGCAGCTGCAAAATGTTTTTAACTTGAGGTGGAAGTTGGGGTCACCGGCATCGTCAGGCCTGAACTGTCACTCTCAGCAAGGGCTCTTGCAGCTCTGACATTGACCAGTTTATGGACTCCGGTGAGTGTTAAACTAACTCCTCCCACTTTCCCACGGCTGGACTTTCACTGTTGGTAATAATATGGCATTTCTCAAGGGCTGGGGAATAATGTGCACTGCTTGTGTGTGTGTGTGTGCTGTCTTCGGAAACTGCTTAGTTGCCTAGGACCACAGTCTTCTGCCTGGTCGTCCTTCTTGGCGGCTCACCTGCTCCGGAAGCCTCGACACCGCAGCTCGGCGACGGGGGGACCAGAGGTGCTCACGTGCGCTCGGGGGGCGGCGGCATCGCCGTCCACCTCGGAGGACCATGCTCCGAGGCAAGTCCCGGCTAAACGTGGAGTGGCTGGGCTACTCGCCAGGCCCACTCCTCGAGCACAGACAGCTCTTCACAGGGCGCGCGCCTCGGAATCCTAGCCGGTAAGTCACGTGAGCGTCCGCGTCCGCGCCGGCGCAGTTTGACGTCACCATGGCGCGCCGCACTTGCGCATTGCGGCCCGCCGCCCGGCTCTGCCGGGCACTTCCGGCGCGGCACGCTTCTACGGGTCGCCTGCCGAGCGGACCGAGTGCCGCCGCGGAGCCCAGCCCGCCTCCCAGCACCTGCTGCGGGCGCGGCTGCACGATGGAGCGCCTTGATAAAGCGGCGCTGAATGCGCTGCAACCACCCGACTTCAGGTTGTCTTGAGCGGGGCCCAGGCCGGGTGGGGGTTCTGACCGCAAAGCGACCTGGCCCTGGCCTGGAGTGGGGTGTAAAGGAAGGCCCGAGCCGAGCGGGCTGGCCTGCGGTGGGCCCGTTGTCTGGATCCTCGGGGCCGGGCTGCGAGGTGGGGGAGACGGGAGGCAGGTCGGGGTGTGCAGTGTCTACAGCATGGGAGCAGGGTCCTGGGGTCATAGGGGAGAGATCGGCGGGCCTTCAGCTCATTCTTCTGTTCCAGCCCTTCCTCTCGCTGTGGTCTGCTTTGCCATCTTGCTCTCTGTAATCTCTCCCCACTGCAGGGTGAGTTCTCTGGGGACAGGAACCCGGCCTTCTCCATCCACGTGTTTCCCTTACGGGGCCTGCATCGTCGGGGCTTAAATGTTTGCTGTATGAATGAACGAAGGGAAGAAAGTAGGGGTTGCCTCTGGTTTGAGACTACTTCACTTGGGGGAGTTAGTAGGATGGGGATTGGTGGCTGAGTAGAACGGCTGTTCCGGCCCACTGTGGCCCGCTAACCTAGCCAATGATACCGGGTAGGCAAGAGGGTGGGGAGGGATTTAGCTGCCATTCAATGATGACCAACTGTGTGTCAGACTCAACTTAGGCTTTTCATTACATCCGTTAGCAAAATTAAGAAAGTGTTGTTTCCTTTTTTTTTTTTAAGAAGCTGAAATTACTCAGCATAAGTGACTTGCCCAAGATCACACAGTTAGGCCACACAATTAGTAAGTGTTGAAGCTGGCATTTGACCAATCCCGCTGATTCCAAAACCTGTAATCTTTGGAGCCCCGTGACCCTTTTCTCTCTCTTATGATGTCAATACAGATGTTTTTTTAAGTTACTGTTTACTAGTGAGGACACTAACAGATAATTTTGTCAGGTACACTTAGAATACAATTTAGCCCTCCTAGACTGATTCTGGTGTTTCATAATGGAATTTGCAGTGACATCTACTTGCAGTGGAAGTCTTGCTTGCCACAAAAGGGAACGTGGTAGGCTGTATCTGCAGTGACATCTACTTGCAGTGGAAGTCTTGCTTGCCACAAAAGGGAACGTGGTAGGCCGTATCTGCAGTGACATCTACTTGCAGTGGAAGTCTTGCTTGCCACAAAAGGGAACGTGGTAGGCTGTATCTGCCTACTGCTTGCTGAAGAAGTTAATATCAAGTGGGTACCCTGTAGGTGCTTTTAAGAGTGGGAGAACAGTAAGGTTTATCCTAAGTTACTTCTTTGTGTGAGGCCCACTTTAATTCTGGATTTTTCCTGTTCTTTATTTCTAACAAGTCTCTAACACCTAGTGAGAGATACATAGAAGAAATCAATTGAATGACATAAGTTGCTTTGTTTTAGAATAAATCACCTGTTACACCTAAGCTGGCTTGTGCCGGCAGAACTGCCAGCTATAGTGGGGGTGTGGCTGGAAGCCGAAGAGAAAATGTCCTGTAAACACTGGAGGAAGTTAGCTAGTTTTCAAAAGTTTGTGTGCATAACTTTATACTTAGGCCCATATTTGTGAGGGCATAACCCAGAATAAAAGTCAAATTTATGGAGCTTAAGGTAAAAGAAGTGAAAAAGAGTTGAACATAAACTGCGAATTGTTAAGCTGAGCCCATGTCTGACATAGAGAGGGTGGGGCTAGAAGTGAACATGTAGAAAAGAAAAGATTATGTTTGAGTGGGGGGATTGTAAGTGCTTTTGTTTGCCTTAATACATTTTTATATGGTGTTATATCATCTTTTCAATAATAATGTTTTCTGAAAGCCAGGTCAGATATTAGATATTCAAGGGATGATCTGAAGAACAAAAGAACCAGTTAACACTCCCTTTCTCTAGATTCTCAAGCTTTGTTTCTTTATCAGGTTAGATATTTTAGCTTTGCATTCATACTTGAACTCACCATAGAACACCCAGAAGGTCATGTTTTTTGTTGGGATTCATGAAAGAAGTGGCCAAATACTGACATTGAATTTTTATAGACCTACTGTAGAATGGCTCATATTCTTCATGAAGATTACACAGTAAATTTCCCTAAAAGTTTACTACTAGGAAACAGTTTAAGGGAGCATAACTGTGTTAGATGAGAATTGAATAGCTCTGTGATCACTGCAGGGGTGTGTGTTAAAAGATGATCAGTAGGAAAGAAAATATTAGAACTTCAACATGAATTTATTTTAACCTTATCCTCTTTAGTATCTAGTTTTGCATATGTTTTATATTTTAAGGAATGAATTGATAATATGTGTGTAGATGATCTGTTCAAAAAAATCAGGATGCCTTTATATGGAGTTTGTGCTCAAAACTTATATTTAAGCTGGATTAATAGTCAAAGTTTGTAGACCATTGTTTATAAACCATAAGCATGAGATATTCCCTTCCTTTCTGGGTTTCTAGAAACCTCCTCTCTAATCATTTACACAGTTACAAGAACCCCTTTGCCTGGATTTTCTCGGCTCCAGAGAAATGTGCAGGTCTATATAGGAAGCAAACTAGCACATTAAGTGTTGTAATAACAGGTATGAACTAAGTGTGATTGCATCCCAGAGCAATGAAACCAGAGTGATCAGGAAAGGTGCCTAGAAGAAGGCTTGGTTATGTCCTTCCTAAAGATACAGACAAAAACTCGAGCCTCTGAGGATTACCAGAAAGAGAATCAATTATGTTCAGGTGTTTACAATAAGCATAAAGTGTGTTAAGGTAGTTTGGGGATAGTTAGATTTAAGAGATAAAAAAGAACCTTAAGCTAAATGATTAAAGCTATAGGGTTTACTGTGTTTACAATGTCTGAGGTACAGATGTGTCCAGGGTTGCTGGAAACCTACTGTGGTTTCACTTTCAGCAGTGCTGCTCATTTGTAGCAATGTATAGGACAGATGCTGACATATATGTACTTATTAAAAAGTCAGTAAAAAAACATTAAGGAACATTTTGAAAATGGGGAAATTATTTTTGTATAGTAATCTGGAGTCCTTTTGTATGGGCAGACATTTTTAACATAATTGGAGTAGTATATGTCAGGGGTTGGTGAAGTTTTTCTGTAAAAGACCAGAGAGCAAATATTCTAGGTTTTGAGGGCCATATAGTTTGGTACCACTACTCATCTTGTCCTTTGTAGCTCCAAAGCCACCTTAGGTGTACATAGACAAATGGGTGTATCTGTGTTTCAGTTAAACTTTATAGAAATAAGCGTTGGGCCCTTAGGCCTTATTTTGCAGACCCCAATGTACGTAATATGATGTAGTTTGCCTTGTTATTTGTCACACGAGGACTTTCTGAGTACTGGTCAAAATTCTTTTTAATGGGTCCATATATTGATACACATTAATTGTGAAATCATTTTTCTTATTATGGACATTTTTATTGTATCCACTTTGTATTTTTATGTTAATCTTTTTTCCTTTTTTATGTAAATCTTTGTAGTAATGTTTTTAAGTAGCAGATTATCAGACTTGTTTTTCTTCAAGTGAATAATTTGAAAAGCTTGATTGCATTCTTCAGAATGGTATTATTGTATTCTGGAACAAAACTTTCTCCACTGGAATATTTCCTTGATTTTAAAATAGCCTCCGGACAAATAAAATTCACTGAATAGAAGGTGTTTATTTTTTTTTAAGATTTTGTTTATTTATTTGACAGAGAGAAACACAGCCAGAGAGGGAACACAAGCAGAGGGAGTGAGAGAGGGAGAAGCAAGCTTCCCGCTGAGCAGGAAGCCTGATGCTGGGCTCGATCCTGGGACTCCAGGATCATGACGTAAGCTGAAGGCAGACGATTAATGACTGAGCCACCCAGGCACCCAATAGAAGGTGTTCAGACGTTAAATTTTTAATGCATCCATGTTACATGAAGACTATCTAAGTTGTACTCTAGCTCTTTAATTCCAAAGAAATTAAAGTAAGTTTCCTTCAGCTGCATCCAAATTGTTCTAGACTGCTTTGTCTCTGGAGATTCTCAATACCTTGTTTGTACTAGTATCCAGCTAGCCCTTGATAGGATGCTTTGTGAAGGAACATCGTTAGTTGTTTTCTCTCTTCTCCTTTACTATCTCCATTATATATTCTGTAATTAGGGTATACTTCTGTAGCACTTTGGAGACTACTAACCACTTTCACACTTTGACGCTTCCTCTCACACTGGATCTGAGTGGCAGTCTATTGGGTGTTCTCTAGGTCTTTAGGATCTTCTAAGTTTGAGTCCCTGACTCTGTTCTTCTTCCTCTGTCCACTGCTTCCAAGGAAGGGGCAGGGTTTCCAGTGTCTTCTCTGTGGACACAAAACCAGTTGGAAATGACTGTGTCGGTTCTGATTTTCTCTTTGTTTACTTTCTTCCAGAAATGAAAGTTCATTAGCATCTACTCTGAAGACGCTCCTGTTCTTCACAGCTTTAATGATCACTGTACCTATCGGGTTATATTTCACGACTAAATCTTATGTTTTTGAAGGTAATCGTAGATGATAAAACAAGACATTTTTCCCCTTACTATATTTAAGATTCTGTGTGTTTATGATTTCTATATCTGTGAACTGGGTATTCCTAATTTGCTTCCTCCATCTATTTCTGTTTTGCGTTTCAAAAATCATGTTGTTCCAATGAATCTTCATGAAATTAACTTGTTTGTCATTGAGTTATTTTAGCGTGACAGTGTGTTTGTTGATGGTTTTCTCTGAAATAGCTTGCAAGTCCTGTCTTACTATACCTCTGACAGCAAGAGTTGGCTGACATGGGAGGAGGAATTTGGGGCAACGTACCTTTGGTAACAGATATTATTAGAAAAAGAAAATAAAGTATGTTGAAGTCTGTAAGTGAAGTGATAATTACAGTTTTGCTCAGAGTAATGTTCTTTGTGTATAGGAGGTATTCAGATCTTTAAATGAATCCTTGATTTAATCACCGTCCAAAGTATTCCTTTTTAATTACCTCACTAGTTAAATAAATATATAGCTAATAAAAAGCAGTGTGCTTTGTTTGTTTGCACTTTGATACATTTGGGAATAAAATGGCAACTTTTTTTCTCTTGATAGGCGCCTTTGGGATGTCCAATAGGGACAGCTATTTTTATGCTGCTATTGTTGCGGTGGTCGCCGTCCACGTGGTGTTGGCCCTCTTTGTTTATGTGGCCTGGAATGAAGGCTCACGACAGTGGCGTGAAGGCAAACAGGATTAAACTGAACATCACCTTTGATAGCATTAAATTGATTTTTAAAAGTGGTAAATGCGTCTGGGGTATTAATGATTTCAATAAAGTTGAGAACATGTTAAAATCAATCTGAAAGAGTCACATTTGACTAGTGTAAATTTTAATCCTTCCAATACAATGATTTGTATCACCAGTTTTAACTGTATGAGCCTCTCGTTTGCAAATGAGAATTTGGAAATGTTAGGTTGGTCACAAATAAGTATGTTAACTTGGTTACACATTCTGGGAAGAATTTGATCATCTCACAACCAAAAATGTTTTGCAGCATTTTGTCTTTTGGTTGGTTTTAAGGTTTACTTCTCTGGACATGTTAAGATGTACACAGTGAAGGAAATCTAAGGTATTTGTCACTGGAACACTTTCCCTTACTATTATGAAAGTCCTGGGTCATTAGATTGCAAAATTGCTTGAATTGTGGGTTTTGGATATCATCTGAATATCACTGAAGATTTTGCATAAAGTGTAATCCCTACTCAATAGGAAACTGTTTCATTACATTATTTCATGGGAAGACTAGGCTGAATCATACCCATTCTTGTAAAAAGACTGGTTTCTTGAAGGATCTAGGCAGCAAAGCAAAAAGGTAGCTACCTTGGCACCCGCCTCTGCAGGCTACCCTGTGCTTTTAGGCTAACTTTTTAATAATCTCTTTTGCTCTCTCACTGAACAGTGAAGTAATGCTTTCATTACAGGGTTTGTATAAACTCCCTTTCAGTTTATTTTTCCTACTTTCCAAGAGTGTATATGATAGGAATTTACATTTAAGTGTGTTCATTTTCATGTACTCCCTGAAAGATTATTTTTTATCATCCAGGAAGTATTCCTGGGATTGCTAGTCAAGTCTTCTTTAATCGGAGCTGTTATATCTGAGATATATGTAGTTACATAATCCTGAGGTCCTGTCTGACAGAAAAAGACCCTGTAGTTTTACTTCAGTATCTTTAGTCTGTTCTTTTCAGCTACTTGGTACTACTTGTGTGCAGTGTAAAAACACACCTGGAAAAATGCGTATTGAAACAGGAAGAGAATTTAAATTGCCTGTGATGTTTCCACCTAGAGATAAACATTATTTTTGTTTATATCTCATGTGTATTTCCTAATGCTAGTTCAGTACACTGAACGTTTGGTTTAATTTCAAATTCTGCCTGTGTTACCTCACAGCTGTTTGCATTTATTTTTCCAGGTGAGTGATTATTGTCCACTTTCTTGAAAAAGCACATTCTACCTTTATTCTTTGTTACTGGATAGATATCTCATTGTTCCGATTTCCTGGTAGTTCCCAATACAGTGACTCTTGCTGCTTTTGCCATTACTGATTTGTCTCTTCACCCCTATTTTTGTTGTGCAACTGGACTAAAGGAATAGGGGAGGTGGTTAGGCATAAAAACTAGGCATTTGTGTTTGATTGTTGAGAAAAAAATGAAAGGTGACTATTGGAGGACTATTATTTTTGCTTATAGTTAAATATTGTGTACCGTTTAAATGTCTTTAAGCAGTTATTCTAAATGTAAAGTGTTTTCTTAAAGACTACGGTTTTAGTATGAAATTGTACAAATTTAATATAAAATTCTAGAATATTCCAGTTAAAGTCTGGGGTACTGTGTGGTAGTACAAAATCTCACGCTGTTTGTAAAATAAGAATGTCCGATGTTAGATTATTTTGTTTGGTTTCAGATGTTTGCTGAGTAGAAAATGATATGGGTGTGTTCCTGCAAGTATTTAAACCAGGGATTCATGCAAAAGCAGCTATAATTTCCTCTTGGAAAAAGTACCAAGCGTTTGAAAGTTAAAATTGGATGCTAGAGTTGATATTTAGGATTGTTAAACTACAGGCTTGTTTTCAAACCAGTGAATCTTCCTGGAGTTCTGTTAATTCACTACTTTGCTGCTGTTGAAATGTCATATGGTATCTGACATACAGATTTATTTTTCAAGATGTCTCACTGATTTACTCTTGCACAGTGTACATACTTCAGGATGTATAGAAAGGAAAGCTATAATTGAGCCCTTCTTTGTGTTTTAAGATAAGACTATGTTCACTATTATTTGAGAAGGGATTGTAAGAATAACCTCAATTAGGAAATGTAACTTGAAGTGTCAGCGCGAGCTACTGAGAAACACATTACCTTCCTCACCTCACCTCCCATTTTGTACGCCCCGCCCCCGCAAGAATATAATCTTTTCTTTCCCGTTGTGCTAGAAAGTGAAGTGTGTTGTAGACTGCATCTGATGTTATTAGCTCTTCAAGTGGATAAATACTGTTTTACCTGTTAACAGTAGAGTTCAGTTTTGAGTTGTTACTGAAGGAACTTAAACATCTTTAAAAAAAGCCCTCCTACTTCATGGAACTCTAATATATACATTGTACTAACTAGGCTATCTTCATCATGAAAATCTTATCACCTTTGCCAAAAGAGGCAGCTGATCAGCGTGTTTGATATTTTTCTGCCATTTTCATATAAATTTTATAGATACAGCTAGAGTACCCAAGGCGACCAGTAAAAACAGTTAAATAAGATGTACCCAAGGAAAGATGATAGCCAAAGGTACGTGAAACATATCTAGTGTGTATTTCTCATCTCTAGACAAGTTCATGTTTATTGTTTTATTTATGGTCAAGTGAAGTTGTAGACCATTGTTGGGCCCACTTTTAAATGGTTCAGCAGTGGCACCGAATTTTTCACTTGTCTGAGGGCAGCGGCAGATTGTCTCAGCTGATAAGCGATGTGTGTCCTCCGACAGTAGTACAACTTTATTAGTTCAGACTCTACTCTTAATTTAAGATGAGTTTTGTGAGACCTGGGCTGAAGCAGCTTATTGATAACTTGACAAGATTT
Organism: Spilogale gracilis; assembly: GCA_004023965.1. Classification (NCBI taxonomy): domain Eukaryota; kingdom Metazoa; phylum Chordata; class Mammalia; order Carnivora; family Mephitidae; genus Spilogale; species Spilogale gracilis. The sequence goes on from PITA01008738.1 coordinate 70,238, forward strand.
CTGTTTTCTTTTTGCAGAAGGGAAAGGGTCACCTGAGAAAATAAATTATTTTCAGGGACTTTGGGAATCTAACAGTCACTATTACATGTAATTTATGAATAGTCAAATCCTTTATATATTCATTAAAATAGTCTGGAATTCCCCAATTTACCATCACTCCTGGCCACACTTTCCTTTCCTGTTTCATTGCTTCATGTTCTTGAGAATAGTATCTGCATTCCTTTTAAGGTATTCTATCAGTCATATTTGTCAGTTACACGGACTAGTCTTCCTTTTTCTCAAGTTCAGTGAAATCTCACTGGGCAGTAATAATAGCAATAGCTAACAACATCTGCACAGCACCTTACAGTTTGCAAAGAACGTTCACATATTCTTGTTTGAGTTTTGCATAGTGAACCTGTTACAAGATGTCTCTTGACATCCTTGCTGAAGATGTTAGAATCTTTAACTCAGTAGAGTCATTGAGTATGCTGTAGTCTTTGAATAGTGCCCTGACTAGGGGTGGGGATTAGATGCGCTATTTTGAAAGCTATGTATAATTCTCGAAATGGGGGCTTGAGTTCTTTAGCCACTTGAATCAAATTTACTTTTGTAAGTGATACTTTTCTAACTGTTACCTGGACGGGTTTTGTATCCGTTATATTCTAGCCTGTAATTTGTATAAATTTACCATCTGTTGTCATTAAAAAAGTGTTCGTAGTGTGACTTCAATGTGTCCTGATTCAGTGAATAGTAAGTTTATTAACTTATTTGTTTTTTAATACTTATTTGCTTCTGTTTATACCATATAAAATATATAGAGTTGTCAAGGGTAAGCTTTTATGCAATAATTGTAGACCAGGGATGCTCAAACTGGTGGGGGGGCTCTGAGGGGTACCAAGACAGGAAGGGCTGGTTATACCCCATCTGTAGTGGACCCACCAGAAGTGGTGTGGCAGTGGAGAAAGAAAGCAGCATTTTGCCCTGTGTCTCTTTAAAGAAAATTCATTCGGGAGTGAGTGGGCTCAGATACTGCTACAGGAGTAATACTTGTGGCTAAGTAGTTAAGTAAAGGGGTGGTCAATTCCTTGCCCTGCCCAGCATGCCACCCCCTTCCTTGTGCCAGTTGCCTTTGTGTGTGGCCCTCTAACCACCTTTTGATGGTACTCCAGCTCTTTTCTGTGCTTCTGAGGGCTCTGGCTTGTTCTTAAATACCGTCCACATTTTTTGAAAAAGATTCCACCTATTTATTTGACAGAGAGAGAGAGAGAGAGAGAGAGAGAGATCACAGGCAGGCAGAGAGAGAGGAGGAAGCAGGCTCCCCACTGAGCAGAGACCCCCCCCCGACGTGGGCCTCCATCCCAGGACCCCGAGATCATGACCTGAGCCGAAGGCAGAGGATTTAACCCACTGAGCCACCCAGGTGCCCAATACTCTCTACTTCTAAAAAAGATTTGAGACATGTTAGTGTCAAAACTTCCAGATTATATACAATCATATTTATATACAAAAGTACAGATTATAAGATGTCCAGGGAACTCAGGACAAATGTAATGGCATTGCAGAGACTACTGAAATCACTTTATAGGATTTACTGCCCAGATCTATTGAGTCTTTCTGCCATCTGTATCTGTGGCTTTCTGCTTTCAGGACTCTGCAGTCTGCTCTGAAGCCCTAACATATCCCTTCTCTCAACCCCTCCCCACCATATCTGTGGTTCTTTATACACACAGGTACCCAGGGGCGGCATGCTTTGTGCCTGCATATAAGTGAAGCAGCAGTGCGGCTTGATGTGCTCTTTGTGGGTATGGCACCTGGGCTTTTTCTGTTTAGCCAGGTTTTATAGAACGTAGCAGTTGCAGTCATTCATCTAGGATCCTGCTTAACACATATCCCACTGACAGTACAGGCAGCCTGGCACCTGGGTCTGGGAACACCGGCCAGTGCTCTGCTGTGTGACTCTGCAATTATTAGCAGTGTCATCCAGTTTACCCTGGCCCATTAACATGTGCAAAAACAGAACCAAAGTAGAATAGAAATAATCTGATTTTTCTCAGCTATATGTAACTGTACAAATACTTGCTTTAAAGAAAATTGTATATTGCATAGCCTGATGTTATCGCTTTAAAAATATTCACAATAGAAAATGAAAATGTGTGGGGACTGCGAAAAATGAAGTCTGCTCACACTTTTACATTTCGTTTTTTACCTAAAAATTGGATGTAGAACATGCCGAAGACACCGTGCCTCCCTCCCCCGAGTATTTGTTTTCTTTTGTCTTTTTTTTCTGTTTTGTTGTTGTTTTGTTGTTGTTGTTGTTGTTGTTGTTTTTGAATGTGGCACAGAGCCCAGTGTCGGGCTTAACTCACAGCCCTGAGATCAAGACCTGAGCTGAGATCAAGAGTCAGACACTTAACCAACTGAGCCACCCAGGTGCCCCTCCCCTACTATTTCTGCTTCTTCTACTTAAAAATTCAGTCCTCTGCTTCCACTCTTTGCTCAGTCCTCCCTCTGGACCCGTCTTGGACCAACTAGAATTGGGATTGAAAGTTGAATGGGAAATGAATAGAAAGCTCAGTAAAAGGGAATAAGCAAGAGAAGTTAAACCAGTTTTTCCAACTGACTTGGCAGAGGCTCTGGTGGGAATTGCCATGTGTGGTAGGCAGAATTCTAAGGTGCCCCCGAGAGCGCCACTGCCTCGTGTATGAGCCTTGTATCCCGTCCGCCTCTTGACTATGGATGGAACCTGTGAATGTGATGAGATAGTAACTCTCCGGATTCGATTAGTGCATGAATTTGCTCAGGCCATCGTAACCAAGTACGACAGACTGTGTGTGTGTAGCTTAAACAGAAACATATTGCACAGTTCTTCTGGAGGGCAGAAGTCCAAGATCCAGGTATTGGCAGAACTGAAGAACCTTGGCTTGTAGATGGCCATCTTCTCTCTCTGTCCTCACATGCTCTTCCCTCTGTATGCCTGTGTCCTAATCTTTTCTTATAAGGACATGAGTCATAATGGGCTAGAGTTGACCCTAATAACCTCATTTTAACTAATTCTTTAAAGACAAGGTCTCCAAATACCTTCACGTTCTGAAGTATTGGGGGTTAGGACTTCAACATAGGGATTGAATTCAGCCCTATAATAGTACATTATATTGTCTCCTAGGCAGAATAATGACTCCCCAGAGATTATCACATCTTATTCCTGGGAACTGTGAAAAAGTAATTAAAGGTGCAGATAGACTGAAGTTTGCTGTTTAGCCAACTTTAAGGGGAGGAGAGTATCCTGGATTATCTGGATGGGCTCAATATTATCACAAGGGTTTTGTGGTAGACTAAAAGAATAGCACTCCAAAGATGTACTCACCGATTTCTAGATCCTGTGAATATTACTTTGTATGTCAAGAGTGGATATCACCTTACATGGAGAAAGATCTGATTAAATTAAGGGTCTTGAGAGGAGGAGTTTACCTGGATTAATTTGGTAGGTGATCTTTGATAATCCCTCATAACCTAAATACAATCACATGTATCCTTATAAGATGGAGGCAGAGGGAGCTTGAAACAGGGCCATGCAGAGACCACATGAAGACAGAGGAAGAGACTGGAATGATGTGACCACAAGCCAAGGAAGTCTGGGGCCAGCAGAAACTGGAAGAGATGGGAGGATCCTCCTCTAGAGCCTCTGAAGGGAGTATAGCTGTGCTCATGCCTTGGTTTTGGACTTCTAACTTCCAGCTGAAACCCCATGATTGCAGTTCCTTGGATAGGTCACCAGCTTCTCAAAACACCCAAGAGCCCAGTGGTAACCAAGAGAGTTCCCGGGGGAGCTTCATGATTTGGTTCTCAACTGGCTGGACCCCCACCCCTGATTTTCGCCTGGGTGAGTGCTAGTGACCTATGCATTTCCATGCAGGTAAGCATCATATCAACCAATTTTGCTGACACTCTATGCCCGGTGCCCTGCCTTGTGCCTGCCACAGAATAGGTATCTGGTGCATGTGTTGAGTGAATGAATGTAATTCTGTATTATGTCCCTTTTTAGGATTCTTTCTACTGAGTTTGATATTAACATATGCTCTCTGTTTCCTTGAATCCCTGAGGCAGCTGGGCCTCAATGGAGAGGGAATCCACTGGGGGAACAGGGACAGGCCTGCTCAGCCCACATTAGTGACAGGGGAACCTCCAGCCTTCGACCCCATATCTGCCCTTAACACAATGTTTTCTACAAAATGCACATTATTCATATTTTATATCATTCAAACATGTGGTTCTTTATTAATCAGAAATAGATGTAGCTTTCTTTCTAGAAGGTATGTGTTCTTTCTGTTAATACAGTAGGTTTTAAAAGTTTGACTTGGGGTGCCTGGGTGACTCAATCAGTTAAACGTCTTCTTTCAGCTCAAGTCATGATCTCTCAGGCTTCTGGGATCAAGCCCTGCATCGCGCTCCCACTCAGTGGGGGAGTCTACTTCTCCCCCTCTCTCTGCTCCTCACCCCTACTCATGCTCGCTCTCTCTCTCTCTCTCTCTCAAATAAATAAAATCATAAAAACAAACAAAAACAAAAAAAGTTTAACTTGTAGCAATTCTATAATAACAAGTGATTTTTATGTTGTTATCTGTTCATTTAGCTTTGATTTTACTAATAATCCATTTCTTTTTTTATTACATTATTTTATTTTTTCAGTGTTCCAAGATTCATTGTTTATGCCCCAATAATCCATTTCATACTTATAATACTCTTCAGATCATTTCATGATTATCTCCAGTGCAGGAATTTTAGCCCAGGCCACTGGGGTGACTGAGCACGATCCCTCTAACCAGAAACAATAAATGATTTAATTGTCACACTGAACTCAAGGAGCAAGCTTCTTGAACTCTGATCACATGTTAAAATGCACATAATTCCTTTAACAAAATAAGCATCAGTATGTTGAGTATTTAATTATTTTCATTATGAATATGCAATGTGGGTTTTGGTGCTTAAAGAGATCTTCTCTCTGCATTAAGCTTTGACTTCTTTGGTGTAAAGTCATAGATAAATCTTTCATGTTCTTTTTTTTTTTTTAAAGATTGTATTTATTTATTTGACAGAGAGAAACACAGCGAGAGAGGGAACACAAGCAAGGGGAGAGAGGGAGAAGCAGGCTTCCTGCCGAGCAGGGAGCCCGATGTGGGGCTTGATCCCGGGTCTTCGGGATCATGATCTGAGCTGAAGGCAGTCGCTTAACCAACTGAGCCACCCAGGTGCCCCTATCTTTCATGTTCTAAAGAATTTTTACTGGCTTTTCTGAGAATCTGTCAGACTGTATGTACCTTGTAAACTAGTTTTAAAGTTCTTAAATGAGAACTATAGCACATTAAGAAATTTTTAATTGACTTTATTTTTTTAGAAAAATTTTAAGTATGCAGCAAAACTGAGTGGAAAGTATAGAGAATTCCCAAGTATCCCCTTAATGCCCCCTCCCCAGAGCCTCGCCTGCCATCAATATCTCAAACCATAGTGGTACATTCATGATAATCAATGAACCAACACTGACCTATCATCATCACCCCAAGTCCATAGTTCACAATAGGCTGTACTCTTGGTGGAATGCATTCTATAGGTTTGGACAAAAGTATAATAACATGTATCCACTGTTGTAGTATCATACAGAATTGTTTCACTGTCTTCAAACAACCTCTGTACTCTACATATTCATCCTTCCTCCATCCCAGCCCCTGGCAACCACTGATCATTTTACTGTCTCCATCATTTTGTGTTTTCAAGGATGACACAGAGTTGGAATCATACAGTATGTAGTATTTTCATATTGACTTATTTCACTTAATAATTTCCATTGAAGTTTCCTCTGTGTCTTTTCATGGCTTGATATCTCATTTTTAAAATTTTATTTGTATTTTTTCTCCTTTGTTATTTATTTATTTAATTTTTATTGAAGTATAATTAACATAACAGTGTTATATTAGTTTTGGGTGTACAATATAATGATTCAACAATTCTATACATTTCTCAGTGCTTAGTGTACTCTTGATCCCCTTCATCTATTTTACCCCTTCCCCACCTACCTCCCCTCTGGCAACCACCTGTTTGTTCTTTGTATTTAAGCCTGTGTTTTTGTTTGTTTCTTTTTTCTTTGTTCATGTGTTTTGTTTCTTAAATTCCATTCATGAGTGAAATCATTTGGCATTTGTCTTTCTCTATCTCACTTATTTCACTTAGCATTCTACCCTCTAGGTCAATCCATATTGTTGCACATGGCAAGATTGCATTCTTTTTTATGATTGAGTAATATTCCATTGTGTGTGTGTGTGTGTATGTATATGTATACGTATATATACCACAGATACACACAGTGTACACACACACACACACACCACGTCTTCTTTATTCATTTATCTATGGGCTGCTTCCATTTTATGGCTGTTGTAAATAATGCTGCAATAAACATACAGGTGCATGTATCTTTTTGAATTATTGTTTTTGTTTTCTTTGGGTCAATACCCAGTAGTAGAATTACCGTATTATATGGTAATTCTATTTTTCATATTTTAAGGAAACCCCATACTGTTTCCTCAGTGACTGCATGAATTTGCATTCCCACCAACCGTGTATGAGGGTTCCTTCTTTTCCACATCCTTGCCAACACTTGTTATTTCTAGTGTTTATGATTCTAGCCATTCTGACAGGTGTGAATTGGTATCTCACTGTGGTTTTGATTTGGATTTCCCTAATGATTAGTGATGTTGATCATCTTTTCATATCGAGCATCTTTTCATATGTCCATTGGCCATCTGTATATACTCTTAGGAAAAAAAATGTCTGTTCAGGTCCTCTGCCCATTTTTTAATTGGATTATTTCTTGTTCTTGGTGTTGAGTTTTTTAAGTCCTTTATATGTTTTGGATACTAACCCTTAATTAGATATGTCATTTGCAAATATCTTCTCCCATTCCGTAGGTTGCCTTTTTGTTTTGTTGATGGTTTCCTTCACTGTGAAAAAACTTTTTATTTTGGTGTAGTCCCAATGGTTCAGTTTTGCTTCTGTTTCTCTTGTCTGAGGAGACCTATCTCGAAAATACTGCTACAACTGATGTCTTCTAGGAGTTTTATGGTTTCAGGTCTCAAATTTAGGTCTTTAATCTATTTTGAGTTTATTTTTGTGTATGGTATAATAAAGTGGTCCAGTTTCATTCTTTCACATGTAGCTGTCCAGTTTTCCCAACATCATTTGTGAAGCGATTGTCTTCTCCCATTGTGTATTCTTGCCTTCTTTGTCTTGGATTACTTGACCATGGATGCATTTCTGTTCCATGGATCTATTCTGTTTCATTGATCTTTGGTCTCTTTTTGTGCCAGTACCATATTGCTTTAATTACTACAGCTCTTTGGGGGGGTTGGGTGGGGACATCTTTCATTGTTTTTATTTGCCACAAACTGACCAACTTCAGTCAGATAATAGAAAAACACATAAAACATATTTCTTCTGATATATATCTCATACAAAACCATATGTGACATTTGGCAGTGGTTTTATTTTTTCTATAACCCAGCCACCCTATACCTCCCCCCCTCAACCCCCATGTAACCCTTACCTTGTTTACTGAGATTAAGAGCCTCTATGGTTTGTCTCCCTCCCTGGTCCCATCTTGTTTCATTTTTTTTCCTCCCCATACCCCACAACCCCCACCCTGCCTCTCAAACTCCTCCAATCAGAGAGATCATAAGATAATTGTCTTTCTCTGATTGACTTATTTTGCTCAGTGTACTACCCTCCAGTTCCATCCACGTAGTTGCAAATGGCAGGATTTCATTCTTTTGATGGCTACATAGTATTCCATTGTGTGTGTGTGTGTGTGTGTGTGTGTGTGTGTGTGTGTGTGTGTGTGATACCTTCTTTATCCATTCATCTGTTGATGGACATCTAGGTTCTTTCCATAGTTTGGCTATTGTGTACACTGCTGCTACAAATATTGGGGTGCACGTCTTTGGATCACTATATTTGATTCTTTAGGGTAAATACCCAGTAGTGCGATTGCTGGGTCATAGGATAACTCTGTTTTAAACTTTTTTAAGAATCTCCATGCTGTTTTCCAGAGTGACTGCACCAGCTTATATTCCTACCAACAGTGTAGAAGGGTTCCCCTTTTCCCATATCCTTGCCAACATCTGTTGTTTCCTGACTTGTTAATTTTAGCCGTTCTGACTGGTGTAAGGTGGTATCTCACTGTGGTTTTGATTTGTATTTCCCTGATGCTTATGGATGTTGAGCAGTTTCTCATGTGTCTGTTGGCCATTTGGATGTCTTCTTTGGAGAAATGTCTGTTTATGTCTTCTGCTCATTTCTTGTTTGGATTATTTGTTCTTTGGGTGTTGAGTTTGATAAGTTCTTTATAGATTTTGGATACTAGCCCTTTGTCTGATATGTCATTTGCAAATATCTTCTCCCATTCTGTCAGTTGTCTTTTGGTTTTGTTGACTATTTCTTTTGCTGTGAAGAAGCTTTTGATGATGAAGTCCCAATAGTTCATTTTTTTCCTTGCTTCCCTTCCTTTGGCAATGTTTCTAGGAAAAATTCACTGTGACTGAGGTCGAAGAGGTTGCTGGCTGTGTTCTTCAAGGATTTTGATGGATTCCTGTCTCACATTGAGACCTTTCATCCATTTTGAGTCTATTTTTGTGTGTGGTGTAAGGAAATGGTCCAGTTTCATTCTTCTACATGTGGCTGTCCAATTTACCCAACAGCATTTGTTGAACAGACTGTCTTTTTTCCATTGGACATTCTTTCCTGATTTGTCGAAGATCAGTTGACCATAGAGTTGAGGGCCTATTTCTGGGCTCTCTATTCTGTTCCATTGATCTCTGTCTGTTTTTGTGCCAGTATCATACTGTCTTGATGATTACAGCTTTGTAGTAGAGCTTGAAGTCTGGAATTGTGATGCTGCCAACTTTGGTTTTCTTTGTCAACATTCCTCTGGCTATTTGGGGTCTTTTCTGGTTCCATATAAATTTTAGGATTATTTGTTCCGTTTCTTTGAAAAACGATGGTATTTTGATAGAGATTGCATTAAATGTGTATATTGCTCTAGGCAGCATAGACATTTTCACAATAATTTGTTCTTCCACTCCATGAGCATGGAATGTTTTCCCATTTCTTTGTGTCTTCCTCAATTTCTTTCATGAGTACTTTATAGTTTTCTGAGTACAGATTCTTTGCCTCTTTGGTTAGATTTGTTCCTAGGTATCTTATAGTTTTGGGTGCAATTGTAAATGGGATTGACTCCTTAACTTCTCTTTCTTCTGTCTTGCTGTTGGTGTATAGAAATGCAACTGGTTTCTGTGCATTGATTTTATATCCTGACACTTTACTGGATTCCTGTATGTGTTCTAACAGTTTTGGAGTGGAGTCTTTTGGGTTTTCCACATAAAGTATCATATCATCTGCAAATAACAGCTTTCTTTTGATGTCCGTTAGCATGGTAAATTGTTTTCCACCCCCCCACACACACTTTTAATCTGGAAGTATCTTTGGGTCTAAAATGAGTTTCTTGGAGATAGCATATTGATGGGTCTTATTTTTTTAATCCATTCTGATACCCTGCATCTTTTTATTGGGGCAACTAGCCCATTTACATTCAGGGTAACATTGAAAGATATGAATTTAGTGCCATTGTATTGCCTATAAGGTGATTGTTACTGTATATTGTCTCTGTTCCTTCCTGGTCTGTTACTTTTAGGCTCTCTCTTTGCTTAGAGGACCCCTTTCAATGTTTCCTGTAGGACTGGTTTGGTGTTTGCAAATTCTTTTAGTTTTTGTTTGTTCTGGAAGATTTTTATGTCTCTTTCTACTTTCACTGACAGACTAGCTGGATATAGTATTCTTGGCTGTGTATTTTTCTCATTTAGTGCTCTGAATATATCATGCCAGTCCTTTGTGGCCTGCCAGGTCTCTGTGGATAAGTCTGCTGCAAATCCAGTATTGCTGCCATTGTATGCTATAGACCTCTTCTCCTGAGCTGCTTTCAGGATTTTCTGTCACTGAGACTTGTAAGTTTTACTATTAGATGATGGGGTGTGGGGGCGCCTGGGTGGCTCAGTTGGTTAAGATGACGGGGTGTGGACCTATTTGTATTAATTTTGAGGGGGTTTCTCTGTGCCTCCTGGATTTTGATGCTTGTTACCTTTGTCAAATTAGGGAAGTTCTCTGGTATAATTTGCTCCAATATACCTTTTGTACCCCCTTCTTTTTCTGGTATCCCAATTACTCTAATACTGTTTCGTCTTATGGTATCACTTATCTCTCTGATTCTTCCCTTGTGGTCCAGTAGTTGTTTGTGCCTCTTTTTCTCAGCTTCTTTATTTTCCATCATTTGGTCTTCTAGATCACTAATTCTGTCTTCTGCATCATTTATTCTGGCATCAAAAGCCTCCATTTAAAAAAAAAGATTTTATTTATTTATTTGAGAGAGAGAGAGATTACAAGTAGGCAGATAGGCAGGAAGAGAGAGAGGAGGAAGCAGGCTCCCTGCTGAGCAGAGAGCCCGATGCAGGCCTTGATCCCAGGACCCTGGGATAATGACCTGAGCTGAAGGCAGAGGCTTTAACCCACTGAGCCACCCAGGTACCCCAAAAGCCTCCGTTTTTGATTGAACCTCATTAATAGCTTTTTTATTTTGACTTGGTTAGATTTTATTTATTTCTTCAGAAAGGGATTCTCTAATATCTTCCATGATTTTTTTGAGGCCAACTAGCACCTTGATAATCATCATTCTGAACTCTAGTCTGACATATTGCTAATGTCCCTATTGATTAGGTCCCTAGCTATCAGTACTGCCTCTTGTTCTTTTATTTTTTTTTTGAGGTGAGTTTTTCCACCTTGTCATTTTATCCAGATAAGAATAGATGAATGAAAGAACAAAATACTTAAAGGGTAGCAATGACCCCAGAAAAATATACACTAACCAAATCCAAAGAGACCTGAAAACAGGGGGTGAAGAAAGGAAAAAAAAATCTGTATCTCTATTTCTATGTGTATCTATTTCTCTCCCTCTCTCTCTCTCTCTCTCTCTCTCTCTATATATATATATATATATATATATATATATATATATATGATTAGACTGATGAATAGAACAGTCACACACTTGATTTGGGGTATAGTTTGGTCTTTTAGAAGAAACTGCCTCCCAAAATTTTAAAGAAAAAAACCACATATATGTACAAAAAAAGGGTATACATGATGAAGGGATGGAATATGAATTAAAGACGAAAATTAAAAAAAGATTCTAAAAAAGTAATCAATAAGTTGGTTGAAAAAAGAAAAAAAAGGAAAGAATGTGATGAGGCTGGAGACTAGAACAAAGCCATTCACAAGATTTAGAGTGTATTTTATCTGTTAGAAGAAACTATACCAAAGTTTAAAAGAATGAAAAACCTATATGTATACCAAAAATAAGCTTAAATACAATGAATGGATAGAATGGGCCTAAAACAATGAAAATTGAAAAAGATTTTTTTTTAAAAAAAAGGTATGGATAAGATAAAATAGTTAAAAAAAAGTTAGGAAAGAGAAAAAAGTTAAAAATTTGAATAAGAAAATGAAAGGAAAAAAATGAAAAAATTAAAAAAATTTACTTTGAAAGACTAAAGAGTCATGGGACAAAAGCTATGAATTCTGTGCAATGCATTCCCCTAGGTCTGGAGTTCTGCTGTTGTCATTGATCGGTGAACTTGGTCTTGGCTGGACGTTCTGGCTGGTCTTCTGGGGGCGGGGCCTGTTGCCGACATTCTCAGGTGTCTCTGCCCGAGGTGGAAGGGCCCCGCCCTCCCCAGGGGCCTGGCTCAGCGATCCATCTGCTCAGGTTCACTCTCAGTTGGTTTTGTTCCCTGAGCGCTTTCCCTACAGCTTGGAGCATGAAGATGGCGGCCTCCCACTCCCCCGCCTACAGGAGCTGAGAGCTGGGCCCCCCCTCCTCAGTGCGCCCCCAGAGAAGAGCTGTCAGTCCCGCCCGTCTCCCTGGGCTCCGGCCCCGCTCCATGTCACCCAGCCTGTGACCGAGCGTTTCTGTCTCTGGCGCGGCCTGTGTGGAGTCTCCAAACCCAGCAGATTCCCGCAGCGCGCTCTGGTGCTGCCCCTCCCAGTGCAGGAAGAAGGGGGTCTCCCCGATCTGCCACCTGTGGGGTCCCTGCTGGAAGAGCAGTGACCCTACTGTGTCTTGGATCCCACTTTAAG